>JAOTRH010101815.1:0-14932 GCA_034768845.1 Heliamphora exappendiculata
GGAAAGACCCCTTTGTTACAGAGCAACGAAAAGGGACACTGTACGAGAGATTGCTAGAAACCTCATCTATATAACACGCAGATATGCAGGCTGAGGATTTCTCATTGGTTTTGGCCATAGAAGGCTTTAAAGGTTCAGCATACATTAAGATTTTATCACTCACTATGATTCTCTTTTGAACTATAATTGTTTCTCATTCTTGTATGGAAGCAAGGAACTTTGTTTAAGACTTGGGAGTTTGAGTATTTCTTCTTTCTAATTAGGCTTTGCCTCCATTTTCATGCTGCTATATGCAATAGCACAGTCGAAAATTCAATGAAAACGTTGACATTTTATTGGGAGTACTGTCATAACTTATCGTCCTCTCCTGTTCTCCTAGGAGAAAACTAAAGATTTTGTTCCATCACCTCGTCAGAAACATTCTTCAGCTCTTACCAAAATTTTAATTTGACAACTTGTTCTTCAATTAACAGTTAAAAAGGGAATTCCTAAACTTTCAAACACAGAATAAAGCACATCAGTTGTTAGTTCAACAATAAACATCTTCGGCTCTACAGTATAAAGCAAATAATTATAATATCTGTATCCAAGACTCTATAACATCATAAGTCAAGGATAGCAATGATGATTTTCCAACCTTGTAAAGCTTTATTAGCTATATTGATTTTCTTTGGGATCAAAAAACATTTTCCAGTTGTGGATGATAAACCATATGCCAGCCAAAGCAAAGGCCCTAAATGGATCTTGTGAGACCTAGTTTGACAATCTGTAAGTTACTTCAACTAGTTTTTGTCCTAGAGAGCAAGATATATGCTGTCATTCACCTCCATACATGGATGGGAACAGTATTTTTGTTATGACAAAGGTAGCAACAGAGAGAACAATTTCAGATTCAACCATCTTAAAGCATCTGCAATCCCGTGCTCTATGAGATTTCTTTCCTTCCAACTTTTGGTTTTAGAAATTGTCGATAGTCGACTAGAAACTCTTCTTTATCAGCAAAAATGACTAGTATATCTGTTCATTTTGACAGCTGTATAACTGCACTGGTCGATCTACATCTGAAATTTCAACCACATACTGTGACTTGTGATAGACTTGCCCGCATTCTAAAACATCAATTTCTGCGTGCATAACATCTGCAATGTCATCAACATTGCCTGTGCTAGTTACTGTCCCTCACTCCTGGCATTAGGACATTGCAGAATACATAATCCACCATCTTCGAGATACTTCTAACTTATGTACTGTCCACAACCCCATCTGTGCACTATGCACCTACATCAAAATGCGTAAATGATTATGCACATCGATAGTACACCAATGTGCTATTGCCCATCGCGATGACTTTCTTAGCTATCTCTTTCGAGTAGGGAGTAGGAAACACAAAAGTAGTGCACACTATCAACAATGCTACTCAGACCAGTTTCAACATTCCTTGATTTTGTACATCTACTTATTCCTAGCCTCTAAGAGTAAAGGACAGCCCAGTGCACAAGACTCCTGCACTACAGGGTCTAAGAAAGAGAGAATGTATGCAGCCTTACCCCCACATGCAGAGAGTATTTCCTTGTACCTCTCCTTATTTCTAAGACTATTCGTACTTAAATCATTTAATAGGATAATCATCTACGTGTGATACCTACAGTTTTCTATATAAAGGAAAAAAGCAATGCAAAACAAAGCAAAGGTAATGCATCTTCCATGTACAACATCGTGATGAAGGCATGCTCCGCTTTACCTGCCCCAATCACCTAAGACAGGTCCAGCACCAGCAGCGCGAGCTTCTTGTCCATCCTCGGTGAATCCATAAGCAATGCTACCTGTACCGGCAATCAAAACGCAGCCATGAAGTTTACCAAATGTCCCGCTAGCCAAAGCAGCTACAGCATCATTATGAACGTATAGCTTTACAGGGCTTGGGAATATGTCCCTGAGAAAGTCATGATGGGAAATTCAGAACCAGCTGTGGGTGCCAACATGTATTCTTGGAAACAAATTATTTTTCCAGCAAGTATAATGCAACTCCACTACTAAATAACAGCATATTTCAATAAACCAAAACAATAGAAAACACGTTGTAACTTAAAAGCACCAAGACATGCCAAAAGGCCAAAACTGACACTGGTTTGAAAATTTTTATGGTTTATGGATGGTGCAACGGATATATGGAGACATTGAGGGGACAAGGTTCTAAGTTCTTAGTTCTTCCATAAAGAATTTCAAAAATTATATTTACTAACCACAAATGGTACACGATCCTTCAATCTTCACCTCTCTGCTTTATTTGGAGAATAACTCCAATTAATACATTCTTGGCATCATTATTTTACTTCTCCAATTTTCTTCAAAAAATGATTTTATTGTTCTATACACAAATCTTTCATGGAGAATTTAAAACTTATTCTTTATCTATTGCTTGCATAGTTAACTAAATCCGTTTACAAGAAAAACAAAATCATCTCTCTCTCATAGTTGAATAGTCCCTACAGGAGTCTAACTTTCGTGTGATACTCCTACTTCAAAACTACATAACCAAACTTCCAATTAAGGTTATCAGACACAGCCTAGACTCCAACCCAATCAAGGGATGGAGTCTATTGTTTAATAGTTCAGCTAAGCGATATTTGGCCACTCCAGGAACAATTGTTCATAGACATTATGGGAAAATCCTTTGTGAAGGAGATACATTAGTTACATTTATATATGAAAAATCAAGATCTAGTGATATACCGCTGGGTCTTCCAAAAGTGGAACAAGTGTTAGCACTCTATTGTCAATATATACGTACCTTTTGTTTCGATACATCAAATAGGTAAAACAATACGTGTCACAGATCGTATCTTATGCTAAAAGTATCTAAGGATACATATACGATACATTATACGATACGCAATACATAATGTGATACATCCGGCATATTAATACTTAATTTTTTAAATGAACTTAATTTGCAAAAAAAATATCATTGAAAATTTTTGCATGGTTAAGATGTTGAGAATATTTTTCCTTTAATATTTGCGAACTTTCTTAAATATCTACTTGTTAAGAATCATATGACATTTGTATAGTTTTTTCTTCTGAACAAAGTAATTGAAACCTTAAAAGTTATACAATAAAATTTTAAAACTTAAATGATATGTTAAGGTTATATAAAGAACATATTATATCCAGTAAATTCAATTTTGGTTATAATAATACATTTATTTGTAATACTTTTTGCTGCGTTTCACATGCATTAACTATTGTTTCATACATATTTTTATTTTTGAGAAATACATTTTTATGATATTATTAATTAATATTATTTCATGGCAGAATGGCGTAAAAGAATTCATGTAGCCAACACCAATTGATTAGGACAAGGGCTTAGTTTAGTTTGGTATTAATTAACATTATTTAATGTTTTCTTCTTGTAAGATATTTGTGTTATATCAAATATACATGTTTTTCTGACCTACTTTTAAATATATTAAATATTTTAAGATACTTGATACTATACGATACATGATTCGAAAAAATAAAAAAATGATACACGATTCGTATCTTGATTTGACAACTATTTAGAAGTACGTTTGATTCAATATCAATGAATCTAAAAAAGAGGGTTGAGGTTTGGAAAGAATGTGTAACAAGAATTCTTGGAATTCCTCGGGCTTGTTAATTGGTGCTGAGCTAACTATGGTGCAAAGTCGTCTCAACCAATGGCTGAATTGGTTGTTTAACAATCTGGTAATTTAGATTGCAGTTGTGCAGGTACAAGCTACAGTGATAAGTTTAGGTGCAGCTAATAATACCGCCAATCCATAATTGTAAGAAGAAAAGGCGCATACTTCTTTTCGTTTCCATTTTCCTTTCTTTTTTAACATATCCTCTCTATATTGTTATATTCAAAAACTTCAGCATCAATAGAAGAATCAATGAAATAGATAGGCAAAAACAGGGTGGAATTAGAACAAGGAACGATGTAATAGAAGTACGGAACTTGGATAAACAATAGTGTTTATGAAATTAAATACTTAACATGGGTATATAAATGTGTAGCCAAATGTTAGAACCTTGATCCCGGTAAGTATTAAATTATCACACACAACTAATGTTCAAGATGACTTCATCAGGCAAGGTTGTTCAACCGACATCCACCTCTTTTTTTCATCACAACTTCTTAGAGGTGGAAAGAATGATTAGTTTGCTACAGCACACATAGGTCACACAGCAGTTCTCTTAAAAAACCTTTCTGAGTTGCACTGTAACGCCCCGATTTCGTAGCAACATAAGCCCGTGCAACTTAATAAAGAAAAGAACCAAATTTGAGAAATCCAACCTAAAAGAACTTATGAAGAATGTACTTTTATAAAAAGAAGCCAAACTTTTAATTTTCTTCTCAACGATGCGGGTAAAAAGAATCAGTTTCCTTTGTAAGCAATTCCTAAAACTAGCCCATTTATACTCCAAAGAATATCCCAAATATGTTTGGCAGAAACCCATTTTTAATACAAGTTCAAAAAATGCACCACCCAACGGAGTCTGCTCGAGCGGGCTCCCCACCGCTCGAGCAGTGAGGTACCCGAGAGCATACTGCTCAAAATCTTGAAAAAAATTTGAAGTGTTAAAAAGTAATCCACTTGCCTCATCCTTAGAACATAATTTTAGATAGGCAAAATTGTGAAGTAAAACAGGTACTTGGATACTAAAATAACCTCTTTCAACTCCACAACCTGGAATCAAACTTTCAAGATCATGACGTTTCATTCAAAATTAAGGGATTCAACCATAAAACGAGCCAAACGTCCTCACATGCATACAAATCATGAATTTACGGTCTTAAGGCCTTACAACACGAGTTACTCCAACATAAAATACATTCATCCAAATATTCAAAACGAGAATTACATTTACAATTTCATTTCTCAAAAGATGCTATCAATGAATATGTAATTCTATCAAACTACTCAAAAAGGGGTCCGTAACCATCCATCTTACTCCAATACCTTCTTTCTGCTATCACCTGAAATGTTATTAAACAACATGAGCCGAGACTCGTAGAAAATTAACGAACTATGAACATATGCATGACATGCAAGAATAGTTATGCGAAATGCAACATATAATTTTCTCCAAAAATCAATTCTGTTTGTCCAAACCAAATTCCCACCACATAACCGAGTTTTCATGTAAGTCCATAGTTCAATATTCTAGGACCTTAGTGAATCCAACCATTTCAACATATCACCCCACCGTTTGCCAACCAACCCAAGGTTTTCCAAATTCTATAATTCAGTTATCAATTTAATCAAGTATCAAAGTCGGACGACGCCTATAGACGCAAGCGTATTTATCATCATTGAGCCACGCGATGCTCAATAGATAAATACCCATTCTATAGCTCGATACAGAGAGCACACATTTTCGGCTTCTCTCGGAAACATCAATGGGTGGGCCGCTCAAGAGCACGCTTTTACGGGGATTAACCCAAAGGAATGACCTACCTTACATTGCGCAAGTTTTCGATCTTTTACTGAGAAATTATTCGAGCCCAAACTTAGACATTCAATTCGGTAACACGATACTTTAATTATATCATTTTCATTAACAACCAATACAAGTCCAACTGTCAACCTGATTCCCTCGCCAAACCCCACACTATTACAATTCTAATCTCAACCATCACATATTTTCTCATAATTTATATATTCGAATATAGAGGTTCAAAACTCCCAAAGTTAACATTTCATGTGATTTATATCCAACGTTTACTGGTTTTACACAAAATCTGCAATCCAACACCCATCATTTTCAAATATCATAGCAACTCATGAAATATACATACAATAGGTTAATACAACCCCAATATATCCAAAAATTTTATCAATTTCAACATTTGGGTCCCTTAACCCCCAAAACCCAATTTTCATTATTTTGACTCAAATCTAAAATCCTAACCCATTATTTGTCAATTCCAATCATATCCAACAACAACAAGAAGATAGAATCACCTTAAATCATCTATAAATCTAAGATCTAACTTGCTTTAACATCAAACCCTAACCTAAGGTTTTGAAAACACCATTTTCATACTTGTACGTTTATATTTTCAAATACACAACTCATATCACATAGATATTCAAGGATAGTCATAGATCATACCTCTTTGATGATAGATCCACAAGAAAAAAACTCTAACAAGCTTCAACCGCGAGAATCTCCAACCGAAAGGCAAGAAAAAGGCTTCCAAAGCTAAGCTCAAGCCTCCAATGGATGTTCAACCAAGAGGGAAGTAAGGAATCTACTCAAGAGAAGCAAAGAGGGCTCCAAGAACTCTCCAAACTCAACCCTAGGTCTCAACTTCTGCTCTAGAGAGAGAGAGAGGAATGAAAAGAATTCTTAGCTTTATCATTATTATAGCTTTATCATTATTGTTATTATCTAGTGTGGTTGGGCACACCGTATCTTGTCATGTGGTCGTATTATTATATAAATAAACCGTTGCACACCCGATTAAGGTTAACGCCTTCATTCAACATAATACTGTCATTTTAACATGATATCAGAGCCACCATTGCTGACAGCTCCTCCTTGAACCCTAACCCTAGCCATCGACCACCCAAGCCACCACCTTTAACGCTAAAATCCACTGCCGCACCTCCAATCCTAGCTACCGACCACCCAAGCCACAACCTCTAGAGCTGAAACCCACCGAAACCCCTCGCTGCCACCTCCAGAGCCAAAACCAGCCACCACCGCACCTCCACTAATCGCCGCCGCACCTCCGACAGCCAAAACTAGCCACCGCCTCACCTCCACCAGTCACCACCACACCTCCAAAACCCTAACCGCACCTCCAACAACCTACACCAGCCACCGGCGCACCTCCAAAATCCTAGCCACACCTCCGACAGCCTACACCAGCCACCGTTGCACCTCCAGCGCCAAAGCATGCCACCGTCGCACCTTTTTCAGCCCCTTCTCAGCCACCAACAGCTGCCGACTTCGTTTCTCTCCCTCACTGTGTCATCTGTTAAATGAGCTGCCTTCATTTCGTGACGAGGTTCAATACTCTCTGATTCTTGGTGATGCAGTGAGGGTTGGTTGCTGCTTTCTGCAGTTATTCCATATTCTGGTTCTTTGGTGCTATGAGGAGTTGTGGTGATTTTGTTTTTTGAACAAGGATGTCATTGGGAAGAGATGGGTCTGCTACCCGGACTTCTGAGACGAATGAGTCTCTAACGGATACCGGACGACCAACAAGAACTGAGGTGTTCTTTTTTTCTACTTGGCTTGTCAAAGAAAAACTTGATGGAACTTCTGCTTATCCTTTGTGACGGAAAAATGTGTTGAAATCCTTGCAATGAATGGAATTGGATTCCTACTTATTTGATGCTGCTCCAGATGTTAGTTCACCTACCTACCGAATGTGGATGCGAGACGATACTCGTCTTTTTAGTCAGATCATGAATTCAATGGACCGCAGTATCAAGGTCTTCGTTGCAAACGCTGATACGGTGAAAAAAATCTAGAATGCTCTTAAGGATATGTATTCATCCACAAATGATTTATCGCACCTCTATGATGTGATGCAAGAATTTGTTCACTCTCAGCAAGCTGGTCGTCCCCTTCAGAAGCACTTTAAGATATTTAAAGTGCTTGCCGACGAGTTTAATAGGCTTCTTCCCTTCACCAATTCACTCAGTAAGTTTCAGGAGCAACAAATGCAGATTATAGTAGTGTGTTTTTTCGCTAGTTTAGATTTTGAATATGACACGGCCTATTCCCAGATTCTTGCTAGCAAGGACATTCCCACCTTGTCTAAGACTTTTCATCGGGTGAGTCGTTCAATGCGTCAAGATGACATCCAGCCTTCGCCTAATGCTAGTGACCAGTCCGCTTTTATTGCTTATTAAGGTGGCAGTGGAGCCCGTGGTCGTGGCGGTGATAGGAGCCGCGATGGAGGTCGGACTGATGGATATGGGGGACAAAAAGGGGGTGTTCGTGAGACTCATCATTGCCACTACTGTGGTATTCAAAGACATTCACAGTGAGTGTTATAAATTACATGGAAGTCCTTCCCCAGTAGCCAATGCTACTCTTGATCACTCCCAGGCAAAATTGTCGTCTTCATCTCAGAAGCAGCTTGTTGAGATGACACCAGCAGAATATGAGCAGTATATTCAGTCTCAGATTACTAATTCTTCCGATCCTGTTGCCAATACCTTTGCAGGTAATCCCAGTGCTTGTTTGGCGACTACCCCATCTGCTTAGGTGATTGATTCACCATATAATTGGTTTCGCAAGTATGTTGTCTGACTATCAGGTGACTCCTAGACATCGTGGTGTCCTTATGGCTAATGGATCTTCCTTACCAATTAAGGGACGTTGAGTTACCACTCCCATGCCGTCCTTAACCCTGATTAATGTCTTACATACTCCTGAAAATCCATTTAACTTATTATCAGTCAGTCAGCTCACTAATAATCTCAACTGTTGTGTGACTTTTTATCCTAATTGCTGTATTTTTCAAGATCTTACGACTAGAAAGATTATCAGTAGAAGTCGAGTTTCTGGTAGGCTATATGTGATAGAGGAGGTGACTGCTAAGGCCTGCTCAGTAGTCTCTTCTCCCAGCTTTGAAACTTATTGTCGTTTGGAGCACACATCTATATCCAGTTTGCATAATCTTTGTCCTAGTTTTCGTTCTATTTCTCATATTGAGTGTGAGTTATGTCGGTTGGCAAAGCACCCGCCTGTGCCTTTATTGCCTTGGGTCAATAAACAAGTTTCAGCTCGTTTTTCTTTAGTCCATTCAGATGTTTGGGGGTCGTGTCCAGTCAAGTCTGTTTTCAGATTTCGTTATTATGTTATATTTGTAGATGATTATTCTCGTGTCACTTTTTTATATCTCATGCAACATAAATCTGAAATAGCTTCTATTTTCTCCTCACTCTGTATGGAAGTACAAACCCAATTTTAGACTCAGGTTAAATGTTTGCGAAGTGACAATGGTGGTAAGTATCTCTTCACCCCGATGAAGATTTTTATGTCTACTCATGGTATTATTCATCAGATTTATTGCCCAACTACCTCATAGCAGAATGGTGTAACTAAACGCAAGAACCGCCATATTATAGAGATTGCTCGTGCTCTTTTGTTTCAGATGCAAGTACCTAAGAAATTCTGGGGCATGCCATTTTGACTACTTATTACTTGATCAACCGCCTCCCCTCTCAAGTTCTTGGTAGAGAAATTCCGATGGAGGTGCTCTCTCTAGCGAAGAGCCTTTTCTCTCTACTTTTGAGAATATTTGGGTGCCTTTGTTATGTTCGAGATATCCATCCCCAGCGGACGAAATTGGATGCTCATGCTGTCAAGTGCATTTTCCTTGGTTATGGTAAAACTCAAAAGGGGTACTGCTGTTTTTGTCCCTCACTAAATCGGTTCTTTGTCTCTCGGGATGTTGTGTTTGTGGAGTCTACTCATTTCTTTTCTGCGTCAGTTTCGGTTGTGTCGGAGATTGAAAGGTCTGATCTTGAAAGTTTTGATTTCTTAGTGTCTCGTTTGCCTTCATCTACTACTGCAGGTATTCCTATTACTGAGCGGTCCTCTACACCTTCCTTAACCACTTCGCCCGCTTCAATAGAACTCTCCTCTGCCGAGCCAGGCTCCTCGTCTGAGATTTCTCTTCCCGCGGTTAGTGATTCTTTCCCTGACAGTGATGCTCCTATTGCTACTCGAAAATCTTATCAATCTTGCAAGGATCACCCACTATATACTATCTCGTACAAAGGACATTCCTCCTCCTTACAGGCTTGCATAGCTACTCTGGATCAGGCGGTTATTCCTCGTACTGTTACTGAGGCACTATAGGATCCTAGATGGTGGGGTGCAATGATGGAAGAAATGCGGACTCTTGAGTCCATCTCTACCTGGTCTCTTATTTCTCTTCTGGCAGATAAGCAGGTTATTGGATGCAAATGGGTCTTTACGGTCAAGGTCAATCCTGATGGTTCTCTTACCCGCTTGAAGGCTCGCCTTATTGCAAAGGGGTATGCTTAGAAGTAGAAAGTTGATTATTTTGAAACCTTCTCCCATGTCGCCAAGATGGCATATGTTCGCCTGTTTATGTCTCTAGTTGCTTCTCGCCATTGGCCTTTATATCAGCTTGATGTGAAGAATGCATTTCTTCACGGCGATTTGCAGGAGGAAGTCTATATGGAGCAACCTCCAGGGTTTGTTGCTCAAGGAGGTCTCAGCTGGTTTATCGCCTGCATCAATCCCTTTATGGCCTGAAGCAGTCTCCACGTGCATAGTTTGATCGATTTAGTATGGTTATACAACAATTTGGCCTTTTACAGTCAGGAAAAGACCACACTGTGTTTTATAGGCGTTCTTCTGCTGAATGTAGTCTATTGGCCGTTTACGTTGATGATATTGTTATCACCGGTGACGATGCTGTGGGTATTTCCAGTCTAAAGCAATTTTCAGAAATCTCATTTCCAAACTAAAGACTTGGGAAAACTGAAATATTTTCTTGAAGTTGAGGTAGCATAAAGCAAGAAGGGTATCTTTATTTCCCAGAGGAAGGATGTGCTAGATATTCTAACTGGTGCAGGGCTTCTGCAAGCAAAGAGGGTTGAGCCACCTATGGATCCGAGTGTAAAACTTCTACTTGATGAGGGAGAAGTTTTTTCTCATTCTGACCGATATAGGAGAATGGTTGGGAAGTTAAACTATTTGACCACAATGACACGACCGGGCATAGTCTTTCCCGTGAGTGTGGTGAGCCAGTTTAAGGTTGCACCTCGGATTCCACATTGGAACACTGTTGTTCGCATTCTACGATACCTCCATAATAATCCTAGCAAGGGGATACATTTTAGCAATCATGGTAATTCTATGATGGAAGGGTATTCTGATGCTGACCGGGTTGGATGTCCCATTGATCGGTGGTCAACTTTCAGATTCTCTATATTTCTTGAGGGTAATCTTATCTCTTGGAAGAATAAGAAGCAGGACGTGGTTTTTAGGTCAAGTGCAGAAGCTGAGTATCGGGATATGGCTCTGGCGACATCTGAGATTTTATGGCTCCGTCAACTTCTTAGTGAGTTGGGTGACCCCTGCTATAGCCCAACAAAGCTTTGGTGTAATAATAAATCTACAGTGTATATTGCCACAAATCCAGGGTTCCACGAGCGCACGAAACATATCGAGGTTGACTGACATTTCATTCGGCGTGTGTATCAGAACAGTGTGATCATGTTTGGCTCGGTTCGTACGGGAAAGTAATTGGCAAATATATTCACTAAGTCTGTTCTGGGTCCTTGGGTTCGATACATATATGACAAGTTGGACATGTTAGACATTTATGCTCCAGCATGAGAGGAAATGTTAGCTTTATCGTTATTATAGCTTTATTATTATTGTTATTATCTGGTGTGGTTGGGCACACCGTATCTTGTCATGTGATCTTGTTATTATATAAATAAACCGTTGCGTACCCGATTAGGGTTAATGCCTTCATTCAACCTAATATTATCCTCTTAACAAGAATGATAAGAAATGTTTTAACCGGCAACTTAAAATCTACTCGCCGATCGTCCGCTCAAGCGAACCTGGGGCCGCTCGAGCGGTCCTCACTAACTCGATTTTTAAAAACTCTACCACTAATTTGCTCGAGCGGGCACCTAACCGCTCGAGCAGTCAACGCTGAAGGGACCATTAACAAAAGATGTGTAAAAGAATCGAATTATAGACTAAACACCTCAAGGCTCACCCAGACAAACCACAACAATAGTTCTTATGCACTTCCAAGTATACAATTATCGTTAGCAAACATTATCATGCTCAAATGTTAATTCTCACGTCCGATTTACACATTTAACCGTCATCACATAAAAACCACAACATGGTCTTGTTTATTAAATACAATTCAAATTGGATCGCGTACCTACATGCACAAGAGAGTGGGGGAAGATTTTTTGTTAAAACAATAATAAGCCCAAATTGGCTGGGCAAGTATTGAACGTGCTGCAGGTTGGAAAACACTGCTTTCAACTGATTTTAATTTCTAGGCTCCAGCATATTTTGCATGCAGCATGGCAATAACTGGAGCTAGTCAAATCGCTACCTTTGCGTCATATATAACATCCTCTCTAAATTGACTCAACTAAAACAAATCTTCATATCAATATTCTAAATAACGTACCGGACAGAGTACCTGTTTTCTTACTGGTACAATATGTACCGGTACTAGTAAAATACCAGATACTGTTTCGAAATTATCGCTATAAAATATTATATATGTTTTGTTTTAAAATATTGTTCAACAATATATAATTTCGTATAATATAGACACTCATATGACATAATATTATAATTAATTAGTCTATATTAATTTTTAGTTTCATTATTTATAATGCGATTATGAGATAGCTAACTTATAAAAGTGATATAAATTTAATATTTTTATAATAAATTAATATTGAAACATTTTAGAACTCTCCCTTTATGCTATATTTAAAACATCATGCATATAAATGCTTTCCTTTTTCCAGCGTGCCACATTGTTATGGCATCCAAACTTTTTGAGACATTTTACTCTGTCTCAACAAGGCTTTCGGGCTGGTTGCTTAATGACTTCTGAATCTATTGCTATACTTTCTCAAAATTGGGCAAGGATCTTCTCAGACAACAATAAAGATTGTTTTATGAGGATGTGTTGTTCACATCTATGGAGGCTTCATAGATCATGATCAGCAAGTGAGAAAAAGGGACCAAAATTTAAATTTAAATTGACCAATATTTAAATACCAAGTAGTGCCAGACAACTTTAGAACTATGTTATACATTGAAATATAAAACTGCATATGAATGGCAGTCTACTGGCTTTTTAAACTGAACCATAAGATAAATTCTTATCACTCTTAAACTGCAATTTATTCCTCCTAAGAAAGTTTAGAACCATTGTTCAGCATACACCTATATAAAAATACACATACAGTGTGAAGCCAAACCACAAATTCCAGGTAACTCACCTTAGCCAGCTCAATAATCTTTCTTGATCCTTTGGGTGGTTAACACCGGATATGCCTAAACAAACAGCCCGAACAGCAGATCGCTTGGAACCTGATTTTAGAAGGGTTTGGGCCATAACCTGTTCTAATGTATCCCTTGCTGATGTTTCTGTAAATATGAAGCACAAAGAAGGGGGAAGTAAACATAGAAAATCTAAATAAAAAATATAAATAAAAAAAACATGAGGATAATGGTTCTTCGCTCATCAAACAAAAATCAAGAAAAATGTTCCCTAAGCTTACAGCTTCACAGAACCCATTGTCCCACCAACCATAATAATATGCATTTTCCCTTAAATACCAAAGCAAAATATTAAGAAACTGCCTCAACCTTAAGGAGAAACATAAGACCCCACAAAAGAGACTTAAGTAAGTGATGGGAACGATAAGGCATAGGCTGAAGATGCATTACACGGCCTCGGGTATGAGTATCGATTGCGGGTGCATATATAAGTATCGAACACATGAAACCTTAAAACTAAAGGAGATGTGGACTCGGCTAAAAAGTATCCAAAAATTAAATATGAATGCACGGATATGGCAAGGAAAAAAAAACGAGTACTTATTGACTTGAACTTATGGCAAGAAAAAAAAGAGTACATATTGATTTCTCATATCAGCCATTTGTTTCCATCATTAATAGTTTTGGTGCACACAATAACTATAAGCCATATATCTGATTTTAATATATTGTCTTCATCTTTCACTATTCTCTCATGATTGAGATCTTAGCCGTATCCGATAAAAAGTAGCCGCACCCGACACATATCATGTACCCATCATACTCACGTTATGTTGACATGGATATTCTGCCAAAAATGGCGAGTTTGTGTAACATAGGACTGAAGATATTTTACAGTTTAGGAATTTAGCAATTTTTAGTAATATCAAATAATTTGATTTTATTGAGTTTTTAAATATTTTAAGCCTTTTTAGTAACTTTAATTAGGGTTTTCTTGAGTGTTTATAAATAAGCCATTATGGAAATAGCGTTATCCAAACTATGATATTGAACTGAATGAATTGAGTCTTGATATTAAGATTAAAAAAAAATTTCCTTTTTGAGTGTGGCCTTTCTTTTCATTTATTTCTTTACTTGGGTTGTTTTCCTATATTAATTCCAATCTTAAGGCCATTCATCATGAATTAAAATCAGAGCCTCATATTGCCAGAACCCTAATATCACAATCAACCATTTTTAGCAACCCAATCTCAACCAGTATATGACCAGCGGCATTCCACCGCAACGAACCGAACCCAACACCACCATCGACTAACGCCATTTTGTTGGCTAATCACAACCAATTGCCATCCCGCCACAATACCACACTGCCCTCGACCATCACCACAACCAACCGAAGCTCCATTGTGATCTAACACTCCGACACAACCAATTCCCTTCTTAAGCCATCCTCCAACCCACAACCACAATCGTTTGCCACATTTGATCGCCATAAAAATATATATTTAAAAAAAAAAAGATTTGTGCCAACATCTTGTAGCATCACATCATTGCCACAACCTCGTCTAGCCACTTTTATCGCGGTCTACCCATCGTCAACTTTAATGGCTAGCACGTGCACACTCATAGTCAGCAGTAGTTGCACGGCTATTTGTCACGATCTGCTAGCTTTCGAGCATGGAAAAAACTAGATCAAGGCTATAGAGGCTCGTAAAACACTATAGACTATTTTGGAAGGTTCTATAATGTGGGAGAACCTTCAAGTGCCTAGAGAAATCGCGGTCTACCCATCGTCAACTTTAATGGCTAGCACTTGCACACTCATGGTCAGCAGTAGTTGCACGGCTATTTGTCACGATCTGCTAGCTTTCGAGCATGGAAAAAACTAGATCAAGGCTATAGA
>JAOTRH010101826.1:0-15870 GCA_034768845.1 Heliamphora exappendiculata
GTAAAAAAATTCATATTATTACAGCACGAAATGAAAGAAGAAGCATAATGTCATTACGGTGCATGAAAATGAACAATTTTTGGAGTGTATTTGCCTTTCCGGACGAAACTGAACGAACACGCATAATGTCATCACGATGTACGAAAGTGAAATAAGTTGCATAATGTCATCACAGTGCATGAAAATGTTCAACTATTTGGAGTGTTTAGTTTTTCACATCAAAATAAACGAAAACACATAATGTTATCGCGGTGCACAAAAATGAACGACGACGCTCAATGCCATTGTGGTGCACAAAAATTAAACATTTTTGGAGTGTATTTACTTCCTTGGACGAAAATGAACAAAAATACAAAATGTCATTGCGGTGCACGAAAATAAATGAAGACGTACAATTTTATCGCGATGCACGAAAATTAACGCTTCTTAGAGTGTGTCTAATTTTTGGCACAAATATGGACGGAAAAGTAAAATGTCATCGCGGCGAACCAAATTGAACCCTTATTGGAGTGAGCTAACGAAAACGCATTGTGACACTCTGACTCGTGTTCCTTTTTCAGCGTTTTTCGACTCGTGTTCCTTTTTCAGCGTTTTTCGACTCGTGTTTCTCGTTTTCATTATAGCATGCTCATATATGTTTTTCTGTATGTTTGGGTTTAGAGATGCATGTGGGGTTGGTTCTTCTTTTTTTGGGTAATTAATTGTAACATAAAAGAAAGGAAAAATACATGTTTTCAAGGGTTATACCCTAGGTGATTACATGAGAAACCAGTAGGAAAATATCTTACAACAAAGAAACCCCAATCCCCCACCAAAACGACAGGGGGACCTAACTAAAAAATCATATTCCACGCATAACCCGCATGGATAAAAAATACCAACATATGCAAAAAACTTGCATATCAACACTATCATAACATGAACCATCATTAGAAAACACAAGCATCCGAAAGTAACAGCCGAACCCATAACTTACCAGAGAGGCACAACATCACAGTGAGGATAGACATCGTGCTCATAACGAAAAGTCAATAAGAAGGCTGAAACACACGGCAGTACATAGCTCCCCCAAAACTCCTCAAAAGCCCAAACAATATAGCTGAGAAGACGTCACAACCCTGGCGGCTAAGGAGGTCAGAGAAAGCTGGTTCTCAAAATCATGGCACAAAGGTACAGTAAAAGGGCCAGCCCCGTGGAAAAACCTCAGCTCAGATTCAGAAGGCCAGCACCTGACCAAAATTGCCATCGGACCCACTTCCACACCCTAGCCAACGTAGTCAAAACAGTTGAGAAAATGAGCACCTACCACAAACCATACAACAGCTCAACCAATAGGTGCTAAAGAGGATCATTATAATCATTATATATCATCTGAACATAAGAGCCAGCTTCTTGAGCTAGAACCTTAATCAATATAACAAGCTTTAGGAACACCATCATCCAAAAGTAACAGCCGGCCCATGACCTACCAAAGTAAACTTAGCATCACAGTTAATCTGTTTTCCTGAGTGAGAAGGGAACGCTCTCCTGGAGAGAAGGAGGAAAAGATAGACACCTAACTCACAAAGGAAAGGAAATAAAGAAGGCCAAAACAAGCGGCATACATGGCCCCCAAAACTCCTCCGAAGTCCTATCAGGAACTTCAATATAGACGAGGAGGTCTCAACACCTAAACGGCACAGAAGGTCAAAAAAAGATGGATCACAAAACCACGGTGCTAAGGCGTAAGAGATAGGATAGCCCTAAGGAAACCTCAGCTCAGAAATAGAAGGCCAGCACCTAACCAAATCCGCCATCGGGCCCATCTCCATACCCTAACCAACGTAGCTTAAATAGATGAGAGAAAGAAAGCCTCATAGTCCATATAACAGCTCTAACAATAGAAACCCCAGAGAACCATCGTAATCAAAACTCCCTAGAAAACCTGCCAAAAACCACAAGACAGACAAGAAGAGCTCAAACCCCAGCTGCTCAAGAGGTAAAGGGAGGCTAGTCCACAAAACCACGGCGCTAAAGGCACTGGAGATCGGGCAACCCCAAGGAAACCTCAGCTCGGAGACAGAAAGCCTACCTACTAACTCCGCACTCTAACCAACATAGCCTAAGTAAAGGGAATCAAGCTCCACCCAAACATATAACATCCCAGACAGAATCACTGTGGACCATCAAGGAAGAAAAGCATAGAAGTGGTACAGAACTGCTAACTCCTCAAGCTTATCCAAAATAGGATGAACCATAGGAGAACAAGACCGCACAAGTCATAGAAGACAAAGAACAAACAAATAAGATCAAGGAACTACCAATGATAAGGAAAAACCACTGATTCAACTAAGGTAAAGTAGTCTCACGAAGATAGTCATGCTCCCCAAACAATGGGGGGAAAAGATAGAGACAAGAAAACCTCTGTTATAAAAGTAGAATATCCATACTAGAGCTAGAACCTTAATCAAGACCACCATAATTGGGAAATTAGCAGCCAAAAGTAACAGCCAAACCTATGACTTACCAAAGAAACACAGCACCTCAGATAAGCAACGTTCTCCTGGGTGCGACGAGAACGCTCTCCAATGTGGAAGGAGGGAAAGATAGACGTCAAGTTCACACAACAGAAAGACGACAAGCGGGCCAAAACACACGGTAATACATGGCTCCCCAAAACTCTTCGGAAGCCCTGTTTAAGAACTTCAATATAGATATGGAGACCTCACACGCCTCGCAGACCATATAACAGCTCTACCAACTAAGCTACTAAGGATCATAAGAATCACAATATATCATCCCGTGGGTACCACGAGTTCAAACAGGTCCTGTTTATCAATCACAATTATTTGATCAACAGAATTATCAAAGTGGCTAGACCCAACAAATTGTCCACCGAGTTACCCAATATTACTCAGAGCCAAAACCTAATCTAGCTTATCATAAGAGCATAGAAATTAACAATCATTGGCCAACATTGCAATGGGAGAGATCTAGAGGTAACTAAGAGCATGAGTCCACCATTGACGCCTTAGGGAGAGCTTTCTCTAGAGAGAGAAGCTCTCCCCCTAATTGATGTAAAACTCCTTGTGGGGTTGGTTCCCGGGGCCATTGGGCGTTGTGGTGCGAATTTCAAAAATATATATATATTTTCGTGGCCTATAAATATCTCGCGTTAGATATTTTCAAAAGATATTTTCAAAACTTACAAGCTAAGTTTTTCCTTTTTCTCTCTGCCTTCTCTTTAACTTCTCGAGGGCTTAGGGCTCGATTTTTTACTATCAAACAGTACATCCTTAGTATCCTCTTGGTGGGCTACGCTTTCATTCGGACATAATTTTATTTTGACAAAGTTTGATTTTACACGTGGATCGATGTGTCAAGTTTTTTACTCAACGAGGTACGATCCTAGACTCTCATGCCTTATAAAGGTGTTATGTGTAATCATGTGTGTTTTTACCGTCTTGAAATGCTTGAAAACTAAATTTCTATTTTGTTAAATCGGGTTTTGATTTAAAATCGTTTGTGGTCAATTTTGGTTGGATGGAATTAGGTTTCGAGTGTTTCTTTTGAAGTTTTGTGGTAGTCTTGGGCTTGGGTATGTCCGAGAGTGTTGAAAAGGAATTTGGATACTTCGATTTTGGGTTTGAGATGGCAGTTCTAGTAGCTCAAAATTGATTTTTGCCTGGGGTTAGTCGACTAAACTGGGTAATTCAATCGACTGGATCTTCATTTGGGTGGTTCAATTGATTAGACTAGGGAGATCAGTCGACTGACCTGTGTTTTGGGGAAGTTTTTTACGAAATTATAATAGCTTGTTTTGGTCGACTTGTTGGGGGTCCAGTCGACTAGGGTCCTGTGTAGGGCGTTTTATTGTTTTGGTGGTTATGTTGTGGCTTTTTAGTCGATTGAATTTATGGGGTTCAATCGACTGGCTCTCCTCTAGTGGTTTTCAGGCGATTTGAATTATGGGGTTCTATCGACTAAACTCATGAAAAGGGGTGTGCATCATTTCTTGTTTCAGGTTGGTCATAGTGGGGCCGTGGTGGTTGGTTTCCTTGTTGTCATTCTCGGGGATGATATGGTTTGGGAAACATGATGTTTAAACATCATTGGGCGCGTGGTGTGTTCGGGTTTGTGAATCTTTTCTAAAAGGTAGTTTGGGGAAAAGATGGGTAGGTCTTATTCTATTTGTTGTTGGTCATATCAGGAGTGTGGCATGTGATGTCGTAACAGGTTATGTGGCGTCGTTAGTGGTTATACGTGATTTTGTGCTTATAAAACTCTAGTTTTATTTATGCATGTTGTAGGATGGATCTGTGGTCATATGTGATCTTATGTGGCCTTATGCATCTAAAGCTCTGATTTTATATATGCATGTGTTGCATTGATTAAAATTTTGATTTTAAAGTTATATGTTGAGGGCGTATATTGGTCTTACGGTTTTATCCCGTGAAGTTATTTGTTGAGGGCATACATTGGCCTTACCATTTTACCCCGTGACGATATATGTTAACTCTGGTTAATAAGGCATTGGTTGGGGCATATATGGTCCTTCGGTGTAAAACCCGAGAAGATGCATGTGTTATGTTATAAGAATGGCATGTGTTACGTATCAATCTGCATATATGAATTACCCCAAAAATAATCTTCATATATGTGATAGAACTGTTGCATGTGGGGCTCGTGGGAGTCTTGGCTCATAGAAATCTATCTTTGTTAGTAAAGCATTGTAGTATATATATATATCAAATTATTTTCTAGGCTCAGATGAGTCGTGATACAAAACTATTTTCAAACTCTTTTCCTTGAGATTCTTATGAGTCCTTATATAAAACCGTTTTCAAAATCGTTTTTAGGGCTCTTGTGAGTCGTTATATAAAATCATTTTCGAAATGTTTTCCTGTAAGACTCGTATGAGTTCAGATCTAAAATCGTCTTTAAAATCATTTTATGGATCGTGTGAGTCAAAAAATGCACATCGTTTTTCGAGCATGTTTTGCTTTTACTTCATGCTTGTCTAGCTTCTGCTAAGCTTTGGCTTACGGTATGGGATTTGAAATATTTTTTATGTACCGAACACGCAGGTTGATTCGGGATTGCCGGAGAGGCAGAAGATCTATATTCTTCTTTTTTGTCCCTTGGATCATGTATGTTTATAACATGTTACCGGTGTTGGAACCGTGTCCTGTAAGCCTTTTCGGCGGATATATTAAAAGCATGTATGCTTTAATTTGTGACTAAACATCGGGTTAGGTGTTTTATATGGTTGTTTATGGGTGTTTCACGGACCCAGAGTTTGGGGTGTGACAGAATGGTATCAGAGCTCTCGGTTTGAATACCAAAGAGCCATGAAAAGAGGGTGCATCACCGTGTGAGATTGATTGCGTGTTCTTAACTGCATGTGTTTAGATGTTTTGGTAGAATGAGCGTGATAGCGTGTTGAATATGTGAATGTTGTGTGCATGGGGGTTGAACCTTAGGATTGATTAGTCTTGCCTTCGGGTGTTTGGATTAACAAATTTGGGAGACAAGTTAGAAACGCGTTTAGCTGACATGATTTCTAGTAGGAAATCTAAATAGGTTGTCCAAATTGACGCTTCACACTTGTCAGTTCTCCTCGGTATGTGGGGTTTGTTTAGCATGAACTTATGTGACTACGTGTTAGCATGCTTATGCGGTTAGTGCTTATGTTCATGCAATGTTTTTCATCTTATGTTCTGTGTTTCTTTCATGTAGATGTGATGTCTGCGCGGAGAGGGCGAGGTCGTGGTCGAGACCGAGGCCGTGGTTTTAGCCAATGGGATGTGCCTATCCATGATGTTGGGGATGCAAATGCTCCCCAGGGATCGATGGATGCGACTGAGTTACTGCGGTGCTAGTAGGCTCCACCAACAGTTGGATGAGATCGCTAGGGGGAGAGAGAGAGAACCCGAATTGAGGGCTACGGTGGAAATGCGGGAGTTCAGATGTATGGATCCTCCTACCTTTGCTGGGGATCCTGATCCTATAGTGGCGACAGAGTTGTGGGAGCTGATGACTCGGATCCTTGATACGCTGCAGATAGTGGAGGATGATCTACGGGTTCCTTTTGCTACATTCCAGTTGAGAGGGGATGCTCACGAGTGGTGAAAATACGCCCGGAACATTGTGGAGGGCACGTGGGTAGCTTTCACAAGGGTTTTTCTGGAGAAGTACTTTCTAGCATCATCCAGAGAGTTTTACATGGAGGAGTTCTATGTTCTCACCCAGGGAGCGATGGATATTATGCAGTATGAGGCCAGGTTTACTAGCCTGTCTCATTTTGTACCAGAGTTGGTGAGTACAGACGAGCTAGGTCTAGGAGGTTTAAGCGGGGTTTGAGGCCCGCAATCAAAGAGAGAGAGTAGCCAGCATGGGGCTACGTGTTTTTACATACCTGGTGGAGGCAGTAGCGACGATTGAGAACACTTTGATTGAGATTCGGGTTTTTAGAGAGGCCAGGACACCGCAGAGTGGGATAGAGGCATAGATAGGTGGGCATTCCAATAAGAGGCAGAAGTCCTCTGGCCTTAGTTTTCATCCATCCAGATTACCACAGCAGTTTTCTGCAGCAGCACCATCGGTGGCTTCGCCTGGGAGGCTAAAGTAGTGAGAGGTTAGATGTTATCGGTGTGGACAGCTGGGGCATCACGTGCCAGATTACACACAACTAAAACAGTACCAGGATCCACAATCGAGGCAGTCCTAGGGACCCATATCGGTTCAGTCACAGGGGAGAGGGCCTACGATTTGTTTTAGATGTGGTCAGACTGGACATGTTCGGAGGAGTTGTCCCCGGAGAGAGAGTGCGCTGAGTACGGTAGGCAAGCCAGAGGGTTCGTTTGTGCAGGAACGATAGCAGTATCCCACAGTTTAGACTTCGCAGGTTGCAGATGGCAGTACTTCAGTTCAGTCGGTACGACAGCCGACATTCCCAAGCTATGGCGGACAGGCCAAGATGACACAAAGTCGAGTGTATGCCCCCGCAGGTCCCAGTTCTTCCAGGGCACCGATTATGCCTAATGATGTAGCTGTTACTCCAGGGAACAGAGGTACTTTTTGAGTATGTATCTGGGCTAATGTTCTTATCGACACGAGAGCATCATGTTCCTTCTTTCAATTGTTGTGGATTTGGTGAAAGACTTCGTGGGTGGTGTTCTATGTTGAGACAGTGGTTGGTGAGGATGTAAGGTTAGGACGAGTTGTAGATTCTGTGTCTTTGAGATAGTTAGCCATTGTTTAGGATGCCTGACCTTGTCTGACTATATCCTATGAATGGTTTAGCTGACCATCTCTCATATCAGTGTTGATTGTGATCGATGATTTGTTTTCTTTTGACCTCGTGTTGAATTTTGGGGACGAAATTCCTTTAAGGAGGTAGAGTTGTGAGACCCTGACCCATTTTCTTTTTTCATCATTTTTCGACGCGTATTTTTCGTTTTTGTTATAGCATGTTCATATGTGCTTTTTTGCATGTTCGGGTTTAGAGATGCATGTAGGGATGGTTCCTGGGGCCGCTGGGCATTGTGGTGCAAATT
Source organism: Heliamphora exappendiculata (assembly GCA_034768845.1). Lineage (NCBI taxonomy): Eukaryota > Viridiplantae > Streptophyta > Magnoliopsida > Ericales > Sarraceniaceae > Heliamphora > Heliamphora exappendiculata. The sequence continues at coordinate 7,539 of JAOTRH010101826.1, forward strand.
TTAAAAAAAAAGATATTTTTGTGGCCTATAAATATCTCGCGTTAGATATTTTCAAAAGATATTTTTAAAACTTACAATCTAAGTTTCTCCTTTCTCTCTTCATTTTCTCTCTAACTTCTCGGGGGCCTGGGGCTCGATTTTCAACGATCAGATAGTAGATCTTTAGTATCCTCGTGGTGGGCTACGCTTCCATCTGAACTGAATTTCATTTTGACAAAGTTCAATTTTGCACGTGGATCGAGACGTTGAGTTTTTGACTCAATGAGGTATAATCCTAGACTCTCATGTCTTATAAGGGTGCTGCGTGTAATCATGTGTGTTTTTACCGTCTTAAATGTATGAAAAATCTATTTCTATTTCGTTAAATTAGGTTTTGGTTTAAAACCATTTGTGGTCAATTTCGGTTGGACGAAATCAAATTTCGAGTGTTTCTTTTGAGGTTTTGTGGTAGTGTTGGGCTTGGGTATGTCCAAGGATGTTGAAAAGGAGTTTAGATGTTTTGATTTTGGATTTGAGAGGATTGTTCCAGTAGCTCAAAATCAATTTTCGCCTGGGGTCAGTTGACTGAACTGGGTAGTTCAGTCGACTGGACTAGGAAGTTCAATCAACTGACCTGTGTTTTGGGGCAATTTTTGCAAATTTTTAGTAGCTTATTTTGGTCGACTGGGTGAGGGTCCAGTCGACTTGGGTCTTGTGTAGGGCGTTTTGTTATTTTTGTGGTTGTATTGTGGCTTTTTAGTCAATTGAATTTATGGGGTTCAATCAACTGGCTCTCCTCTAATGGTTTTCAGGCGATTGAATTATGGGGTTCTGTTAACTGAACTCATGAAGAGGGTGTGAGTCGTTTCTTGTTTCGGGTTGGTCGTAGTGGGACCGTGGTGGTTGGTTTCCTTGTTGCCGTCCTCGGAGACGATGTGGTTTGGAAAACGTGATGTTTAAACATCGTTAGGCGCGTGGCATGTTCAGGTTTGTGATTCTTTTCTAAAAGACGATTTAGGGAAAATATGGGTTTTGGTGAGAAGTGTTTTGTGGCAGGTTTGGAGTTGGCCTTCTTCTGTATGTTGTTGGTTGTGTCTAGTGTGTGGCATATGATGTCGTGACGGGTTATGTGGCGTCGTTATGTGGAATGTGGTGGTTATACGTGATTTTGTGCTTATATAACTCTAGTTTTGTTTATGCATGTTGTAAGACAGATTTGTGGTCATATGTGATCTTATGTGGCCTTATGTGGTCGTGGTGCATCTAAAGCTCTGATTTTATATATGCATGTGTTGCATTTATTAAAACTCTGGTTTTAAAGTTATATGTTGAGAGCGTACATTGGTCATACGATTTTACCCCATGAAGTTATTTATTGAGGGCGTATATTGGTTCTACGATTTTATCCCGTAAAGATATATGTTAACTCTAGTTAACAAGGCATTGGTTGGGGCATATATGGTCCTTCGGTGTAAAACCCGAGAAGATGCATGTGTTGCGTTATAAGAATGACATGTGTTGCGTATGAATCTTCAGATATATGATAGAACTGTTGCATGTGGGGCTCGTGGGAGTCTTGGCTCATAGGAGTCTATCTTTGATGGTAAAGCATTGTAGTATATATATATATATATCAAATTATTTTCTAGACTCGGATGAGTCGTGATACAAAACTATTTTTAAACTGTTTTCCTTGAGGCTCTTGTGAGTCCTTATATAAAACTGTTTTCGAAATATTTTCCTCTGAGACTTGTATGAGTTCAGATCTAAAACTGTCTTTAAAATTGTTTTATGGCTCATGTGAGTCGAAAACTGCACATCGTTTTTCGAGCATGTTTTGCTTTTACTTCATGCTTGTCTAGCTTCTGCTGAGCTTTGGCTCACGGTGCGGGATTTGAAATATTTTTCAGGTACCGGTCATGCAGGTTGATTTAGGGTTGCCGGAGAAGCAAAAGATTTGTAGTGTTCTTTTTTGTCCCTTGGATCATGTATGCTTAAAACATGTTATCGGTGTTGAAATCGTGTTTTGTAAGCCTTTTCAGCGGATATATTAAATGCATGTATGCTTTAATTTGTGAGTAAACATCGGGTTGGGTGTTTTATATTTTTGTTTATGGGTGTTTTATTTGCCCCGGAGTTTGGGGCGTGACACGCATAATGTACCGCCGTGCACAAAAATGAACAATTTTTGGAGTATTGTTGCCTTTTCGCACTAAAATGAACGAAAAGGTCGAGAGTCATTGTGGGGCACGAAAATGATCGAAGACACATATTGTCGTTGCGGTGCATCAAAATGAACGCTTTTTGTAATGTTTTTGGAATAAAAATTAACGAAAAGACATAATGTCATCGCAAAGAACGAAAATGGACAATTTTGGAGTCTAATTAATTTCTTTTTCGCACGAAAATGTAACACATGTTATCATCGTGGTGCACGAAAATGAACGAAAACACTTAATGTCATTGCGGTGCACGAAAATGAACAATTTTTGGAGTGTATTTACTTTTTTTGCATGAAAATGAATGAAAGTGGATAAAGACATCGCGGTGCACAAAAATGAAGGAAGACACATAGTTTTATCGCAATGCACGAGGATGAACGCTTTTTAGAGTATGTTTGGTTTTTCAGACGAAAATGAACGAATAATGACATCACGGTGCACGAAAATGAATGCTTTTTGTAGTGCGATTGCTTTCTTCCACGAAAATGAAAGAAAACACATAGTATCTCATCACAGTGAATGAAATTGAACGAAGATGCATAATCTCATCATCGTGCACGAAAGTGAAATAAGTTGCATAATGTCGGTGCGGTGCATGAAATGTTCATTTTTCGGAGTGTTTGGTTTTTTGCATGAAAAGGAACAAAAACACAAAATAGCATCGCGGTGCACAAAAATGAACGAAAACGCATAATGTCATTGCGGTGCATAAAAATGAACGCTTTTTTGAGTATATTTGCTTCTTTCGACGAAATTAAATGAAAACGCAAATTGTCATCGCGGTGCACAAAAATGAATGAAGACGCAAAAAGTTTATCGCGATGCACGAAAATTAGCGCATCTTGGAGTGTGTCTGCTTTTTGGCATGAAGATGGACAAAAATTCAAAATGTTATCACGGTGTACCAAAATGAACACTTTTTGGAGTGAGTTAACAAAAACGGGTAATGTCCCATCGTGCACAAAAATGAAGGATTTTTAGAGTATTATTGTTTTTTTGCACTAAAATGAACGAAAAATAGTCATTGTGCAGCACAAAAATGAAGGAAGACACATTGTCGTCGCAATGCACCAAAATCAACACTTTTTGGAATGCCTTTAGTTTCTAGAATGAAAATTAATGAAAACGCATAATATCATCGCGAAGCACGAAAATGAACACTTTTTTGAAGTGAGTTAACAAAAACGTTTAATGACATCAAGGTCTACAAAAATGAAAGATTTTTGGAGTATCATTGCTTTTTCGCACTAAAATGAAAGAAAAGCCATAAAGTCATCGCGGGGCATGAAAATGAAGGATGACGCATATTGTCTTCGCGATACACCAAAATGAATGCTTTTGGGCATCTGTTTGGTTTATGGAACGAAAACACATAATTCATCGTGAATCAAGAAAATGAACGATTTTGGAGTGAGATTTCTTTTTTGCACGAAAATGAATAAAAAGGCATAAAGTCATTGTGGTGCACAAAAATAAAGTGCAACGACCCGGTTTGGACCTTAGTTGTAATAACCCAGTTGGTAATGACTCGTATAAAGACCCAACCCAAACTGAAGTATTAGCAACGGTTAGCCGACGAGATCTTAGGTCGCTAAAAGGATGAAATTGCTAACTCAACCCGAAACCCTAATTCAATTCAAAAACCTTAAAAAGACCTAATACTCAAGAAGCAAAATTTTAATACTAAGAGAAGACTCTCAATATCCTAAATTAAGTAAATAACATAAAATATTATATTAAAAATCAAAATTTCTCATAATTAGGATAAAATTATTATTTTGCCCATAGTATAGCAAAAAGTCTTAAAAATCTAAAATTTGACACATGGACACCTTAAATTGGATATTTAAATACAATTAACTAATAAAAGACAAAATAACGTCAAAAAATGACAAAAATACCGCTAGTGGCCGGCCATATTGTGATACGTGCCCAAAAAGTCACTTTTTGCAATTTTTAAGCTCAAAAATAAAAAAAGTTGTAAAAATCAAGCATTATTATAATCCAAGAATTTTTAAACAAGTAATATACATAATAATATAATATTATAGGCTAAAAAAAGTAAATAGATTTGTAACACTCCGGTCCGAACCCTAGTAGTAACTACCTAGATTGTAATAACTCAACCCAGATCCTAGTTGTAATAGCTTGGACTATAACTACCCGTAGAGCGATAACCCAACCCTAGTATTAGCGACGGATAGATACTGAGAACTTAGGTTGGTATATGAACAATTAAAAAATCCTAGCTCAACTCGAAATCCTAATTTTGACCCAAAAACCCGAAAAGAAACCAAATAAGGTAGGGAGAGCTTCTCTCTCTAGAGAGCTCTCCCTAAGGCTTCCATGGTGACTTCGGCATTAAAGCTTGTCGAAAATAGTTTTTTGGGTCTTTGGATCACACCCATGGCAATGGTGGGGTGTATCTAGGCCCTGGAAAGTTAAGGTTTATGCATGGTGAGTCTCGGTTCATGTTTTGGCAAAATCATATCTGAGCTTTCGAAGAGGTCAGCCAGCTCATCGCTGAAGCCTGTTTAGATTTCACACTCGGTTATGAAGTGTCTTCAAGTTCAGTTAGAGATTAACTATTTAGCGAAGTTCTGAGTAGCCGTGAGTCTCTTACGTTTTCTGCCATGGGAGGACCTCCAATATTGAAGGTTTTATTTTCAATCTTTGCTATAAATGTTAAGCGGCTTGGTATTTTTTTGCAATTTTGGAAAATATGGCCTGTCTGGGTTATTTTCTTCAAGTTCCTCTTAGTTCATAGCTATGGACGATTTGGTTCAATCTCAGTTTGCAAGCAATGGAAGACGTAGTTCCTAACGCGGTTGTTCTAGCTATCTCGATTGTTGACGCGGTTGCTTCTCGTGAATCTCTTATGTTTTTGTAATTTCCATGGGTTTCAAGTTGATATTGGTTTTCTCATCAGATTCTCGATTTTGTCTCCATGGAACTAGGCTTGCGCTTTGGAAGAAGACGGAATGAGCCCACGCTCTTAGTGCGCGTGGGCCTGTATGCGGGTAAGTGTAATCAGGTGTCTACAGTGGCTATAGCGGTTGACCACTGTATGGATTCTAGCTGTTTCACGTGGGACCTGCCAGTTGAGTATGCTTGGTTCTGGCAGCTGGACGGAGATATAGGTAACCTGCTTTGCAGGTCTGTTAGTTGCAAAAGAGGGCTGCTTCATGTGGGACCCGCAGTTTCATATGCAAGTAGCTGGTTTTCCAATGTGCAGACTTGTTTACTGGGATATAGCGTTGTTTGCTCTGCCCAAGAATGGTATTCAAATACCGTGGACTTTTTTAGGACCCGCTGAGTGTTTTGCAGCCTCTGCTCTTCTTTTGCAAGTGGGTGGACCCCACATCCCACTTTGGTTTCTCATTCTATGGGCATTACTGATGGCATGCAGCTGGATTACAATTTAGCTTTAGGGTATGGGACCCATGGTAAAGTGGGACATTGTGAAACCACAGTTGGTTTGAATTGTAAAACAGAATTAGTTGGTTTGGAAAATGGAACCCGCCGGCTTGTAAAGTTGATTCTGCTGGTTTGGGTTGTTGCTACGGGTATTGTGAAAGTCTGTTGTGACAGAGTTTTAACAGATGTCTCCAAGCCAAACCAATTATCGGCTGTTGTTGGTTGCTTATATGGGTACATCTGTATTAAGGTCTTTTTGAACGACTCCTTCGTGCCTTCCGTTGGAAGTTTATTTTGGTTCTTTCTTGCACGAGCTTATGTTTCTCCTATCTTTTTTTCCTGCCTCCAGGGAGTGTGTTGCTTATTGAGGAGTTGTGGTTGCTTTGGTTTATATGAGAACTTGTCTGTTCTTCTAGCTGGGTACCTATGGTGGGGTCTTTGGTGGTTCGTTGAGTGGGGTTCTAACTATTGGTCTGCTCCGTCTGGATCCAGTGGTAGAGATTCCTTTGGGATGGCCTAGGTTTCCTCTTAGCCAGACTCTCTGGTACTGTTCTGCCCTAACTTATTACTGACTTGTAGGGGAGGTTGGTTACTTGTTTTGGCCGAATTTGAGCTGGAGTTTTTGGGACTGATCTGTCGTTGCTTCTTTTGGCTGGCTGGCGGCTCATCTACCTCTGGTACTTTGCTCTTCGACCTCTGTTGGTTCTCTCTCGGTTGTCCTTTGGACCTGTGTTTTTATTGCCTATATGGGTACCTCTGGATTAAGGTCTCTTTGGACGACTCCTTCGTACCTCCTGTGGGAAGTCCATTTTGATTCTTTCTTGCTCGAACTTCTGTTTCTCCTATTCTTTCCCCTTCCTTCGGGGTGTCTGTTGCCTATTGAGGACCTGTGGTTGCTTTAGTTTAGATGAGGACCTGTCTGCACTTCTAGCTGGGTACCTATGGTGGGGTCTTTGGTGGTTCATTGAGTGGGGTTTTAGTTAATGGTCTGCTTCGTCTGGATCCGGTGGTAGAGATTCCTTTGGGATGGCCTAGGTTTCCTCTTAGCAAGATTCTCTGACACTGTTCTGCGCTTAATTTATTACCGACTTGTAGGGGAGGTTGGTTATTTGTTTTGGCCGAATTTGAGCTGGAGTTTCTGGGGCTGATCTGTCGTTGCCTCTGTTGGCTGGCTGGGGGCCCATCTACCTCTGGTACTTTTCTCTTCGACCTCTGTTGGTTCCCTTTCGGTTGTCCTTTGGACATGTGCTTTGATTCTTGGTGGTTCTGTTGTCAGTCCTTTTCATGGCTGGGGGTTTTTATCTATTGTTAGTTGAGATAAATTATGATTATGATGATCCTCAAGGGCTTCATTAATAGAGTTGTCATATGGTCAGGGAGGTGCTCATTTCCTCAGCTGCCTAGGCTACGTTGGCTAGGGTGTGAAAGTGGGCTCGATTGCGATTTTGGTTAGGGGCTGGCCTTCTGATTCCGAGGTGAGGTTCCCTTGGGGCTGGCCCTTCTCATACGCCTTAGCATCGTGGTTTTGAGTACCAGCTTGCTTTGACCTCCTGAGCTGCTTGGGTTGTGACGTCTTCTCAGCTATATTGTTATTCTTTTTTTGGGCTTTAGAGGAGTTTTGGGGAATCATGTATTGCCGTTCTCTCGGATGCTAGTGTTTCCCAATGATGGTTTTCTTGATTAAGGTTCTAGCTCTGGTATGGATATTCTGCTCTCATCAACAGTGGTGTTCCTATCTCTATCTGTTCCCTCCATTGGTTGGGGAGTGTGACTATCTCTGTGAGACTACGCTTGCCTTGGTTTGGGTCAGTGAAATTTCTTTGTCCTTGCAGTTCCTTCATTTTAGATAGGTTTCCTATGACTACTATGTTTGTTTTTTCAGTAGGTTTTGCCCATCCATGCGGGTTGTGCATGGAACGTGTTTTATTAGCTAGTTTCCCCCGTTTTTAAGCAGGGGTTGGGTCCTTTGTTTTTTACGGTAGTGGTTGTTATCTGGGTTGATTTGGTTATAGAGAGCTTTCTCCCTTTATGTTACTGATGTATTTACCTAGGGTATACTCCTTGTAAATATGTATTTTTTTATGTGACAATTAATTACCAAAAAAAAGAGACCAAATACTCAGGGACAAAACCCTAATAGTTAGAAAAGTCTCAAAATATCTTAAATTAAGCAAATAACATAAAATATTAAATTAAAAATAAAAATTTCTCATAATTAAGGTAAAATGATCATTTTGCCCTCTAGTACAGTAAAAAGTCCTAAAAATTTAAAATTTGACACACAGGCACCCAAAATCAGATATTTATATACAATTAATTAATAAAATATAAAATAACAACAAAAATAACCAAAATGATAAACAAGTGTACAAATTAAGTATTATTTTGACCTAATAATTTTTATACAAGTTATATACATAATAATATAATAATATAGATAAACAAAAGTAAACAAATAATTATTAAAGTCTCTACACAATAAATAAGTCAAAAAGTCATTTCTAGTCAAACTAGCTTAATTTAGTTTAAAAGTCTACACTTATTTAATTAATTGCTATTAAAATTATGATAAATTATGAAAAGACTAAATAAATTATACATACATTAATATAATATATTTTAGTAGGTTTAGGTATATAAAATTAATATTTTATACATTTATATTCACAAAAATGTACTAAAATACAATTTAAAACCCCAATTAAATACAAAAT
>JAOTRH010101837.1:0-15870 GCA_034768845.1 Heliamphora exappendiculata
ATACATGTAACTGGATTACCTGCAACCGTGGCTGAGGGACCATCAACTGTGTTTCCAATCCTCATCTGGATAAACTGGTCATATTCCTCCTGAGTTATATCTATAGTTTTCCTCTCAGAAGAAGGGCGCCCATGTAGCTTTCAACACGAGCTCTGTAAATGTCCTTACTCTCCACAATAATAGCAAGACCGGGTGTCACGCTTACCTCTACCTCTGCCTCGTCCGCCATCACGTCCTCTATCTCGACCTCGTCCACGAGATACACCCAGGGCTGTATGATCACCCTAGTCAGCAGCGATAATACGAGACTCTTCACGATTAACTGCTCTGCTCATCCTCCTAAAGACCTTAGATAAGGAGAGAATATCAGACCCAGTCAAATGACGCACCCACACCTTTAATCATTCATATACGGACCAAAAATCGCACCATCAACTCATCTTCATAAAATAAAAAATACTGCAGTAGCCCTTAGACCTTCAAACCAGCAGTCGGTGAAAGACCCTCAAACCCCGAATCGCACGGTCACCGGAAAAGTCGACGGTCGTCGGTCGCCGTAAAAGTTGACGGCCCCCGGAAAAGACGTCGGAAAAGAAAAAGGTCGCCGGAAAAGCGGCAGAGGGTGATATCGGTGCTAAGCAAGAACAAGCGACGCTGGAAAGTGAGAGAACATGGGCTGTCGACGCTGGAAAGAGTGAGAGCAGAGATCGCTAGTGTTGGAAAAAGGGAAAAACAGGGTCGCCGGTGCTGGGGGAGGCTGTCGGAGGGCTATGAAGTGTCGCCGGTGCTGGAGGAGGCTGTTGGAGGGCTGTGAAGGGTCGTCGGGGTTCGTGGCTTGGGTTTCGGTGGTTGACGGGGTTCGTGGCTAGGGTTTCGGTGGTCGACGTGGCTGTAGAAGGGTCGTAGAGGTTCATGGCTAGGGTTTCAGTGGTCAGTTGTTGTTAGGGTTTCCCAAGGAAGGTGGCAGGTTTCTGGGTCTGTTGCTGGCAGTGGCGTGGCTTGTGGTGACTGTGGTTGGTGGCTGGTGGTTGGAGCAGGGAGGCTAGGGTTAGGGTGGCTCTGATAGCATGTTAATCGTAATGGAAAGCCGTACCCAAAAGAATAGGCGAGTACTCTTATTTACAATAAAAAGCTAAGTTACACTATTACATCCCTACACCCACACACACAGAATAATAGTAAAGATACTACTAAAATACATATATATCTAACATTTTGAATTGATAATATATATATATATATATATATATATATATATATATATGGTTTCACAAAGGTGTTTGGTAACTTTGGTTCCTATCTGGATTGGTATTTGATAAGATTATTTTGAGTTCCACCCATAATTCTATCAATAGTTTTGGACTGATGACACTTTTTTTTTAGTTTTACAAAGCTGTTTGATTTCTATCTAGATAGGTAATTATTTTGATAAAATTTGGTGTGATGTATTTTCCACGAATATTTCGCATGTGTTAATTTGGTCAACCATGAATGAATGAATTTAGTGCTGCGTATAATATGGGGATAACACCATTAGATTCAAATATTGTGAAAAAATTATTTGAAAGAGCTCTCAATTCCGAAAAATGATGGGGTATCGATTTATGAAACTCTCACCTCAAAGCCTACTCAACAATAATGTCGTATTCCCAACCAATCTAAGTTGGCTCTTTGTCCATCTCGTAAGTAAAAAAATCTTATTCCTCCTCCAGTTATTGCGGATAAAAAATTCCTATGCAGAAAAGGGTTCCATCAAATGATGAATCTCTTAAACATAAGGATGTAGTCAACTTGTCCATTCCTATTGATTGCCTACCAATAGAAGATTTCATCATGTTAGAAAGTATTGATTTCATTAATGTTGAAAACTTTGATAGAGTATTTAATCCATATTTAGTGGACCTTGTCAACCGCTTGAAAACTAAAATTATTTGGATTGCATACTTGGAAGCCCTTGAATTTTAAAAGAAACAAAAATGGCAACATATTCAAACTATTTGATTTTTTGATATGGACAAATTCAATATTTCAAAACGAACTTGAGGTCAATTATTTTTCTCAGTAGAGGAGAATGATGCAGACTGTAGAGGACAGAAAGGATTAATTTTTGAATTTTTGAATTATTGTATTTTATTATTTTATATTCAATTTTCTTATAATATTAATTTTCTTTATTTACCAAGAATTTAGATAAGTATTAGTTAAGATATTTTTGATAAGATTGTTATCTATTATTAAATTGTTAGCCTATAAATAAGGCCTTTGGTATTGTAAACATCAGATTTGAATGAATGAATGAGAATTTGAGTTAGAATTGTTCTTGTGCAATATTTCTTTGCTTCCCTCTCTTCTTTTCTCTTATTTCTCTTCATCTTCTCTTCTCGTCCTCTGTTCTTCCTTGCTTTCTCTTTGGTTCTACACCACCTTCATATGTATCACGAGGGCAAAATTGCATATTGCCTTGTCTGCATCATGCACGAGTGCTTTGGTTGTGATTGAAAGCTCAAGAGGCTGTGGTAAACAGCCAAAAGGAGGATTTGTTTTTTGAACTTTTTAAGCACATAACACCATTGAAATTTAGGTTCAAATGAAGTGAAAAAATTGCAGTACCTTGCCAACAGTGCAATTAGTATTTGGACAGGGTACTAGCTGATAAGCTAATGATGTTTACCTTGTTGAGATGTTGCCTTCTTCTGAACTTGTGAGTTCCCTATGCATATAGACGAATGTATCCTCACCTATGGGGTGAGTCCCATCAATTTTAATTCATGCAGAATATGAGTTTTGTGTTGATATATGCTTTTCGTGTATTTGGACTTTCATTCTTGCTGAGCATTTTTTTGGGAAAGATTGAATAAAAACTGAGCTAGTTATAGTACATTTTGCTAAAATATACTGTAATGTATCCATTTACTTGTGTGATGAATGTACCTTTTCATGTGGGGAGTGAGGGAGGAGGCATGGCATCCAATTTCTATGGCAGAATGTTGCTCAAATCGTACCGTGGCTTGATTTTATTGCATGAAATTGTGGGCTTGCATGAATTACTTTCTTTTACCTAATATTTCATCCATTATATTTATTACATGCCTAATTTAAATGTCTATTTGTAGGAAGGGTCACTCCAGAAAGTGTTATCTTCAGCTTTGGAACCGTGCTTTTGGATCTTCTTAGCGGTAAACACATTCCACCAAGTCATGTAAGTAATATACTTGGTTACATCCTTGTTCTCTGGTCAGTTTCTGCAATGAAACCATTATCTCATGGTTATAGTCCGTCAGTTCATCCAATTGAACTAGTTAGAACTGTAGTCTGACAAACTTGGAAGGGGAGTATTCAAAGTGGATATGGAATAGTTCACTTAGAAATGCTCCTTGCTTAGATTATGGTGCAATTAAAAGCTGCTCGCTTTGAAGCTTGCTCAATCTGATTCACCAACTTGTGTTTACATACCAAGTCCTATGAAACATTTGTTTCTCAGGATCATAAATCTCTGACATTCTGGGATTAACAGTGGTTAATATTAATGTTTACACATGGAATTTTATCCAAATGTGTAGAGTGCAGTTCCAGCAGGCTGAAACCAAGGAAATTCTTCTGCTTTGGATCTTAACAGAAAAGTGATGTAAACATCAAATATTATTTAAATCAATCATACACAAAAGGAGAAATTGAATCACATTTTTGATATTTGGGTGCCTAATTTGTGATTTTTAGGATAGAGTAAGAAATTGCTAATTCTGAAGCCAATTTTTCAGTATCCACAGCTCTGTGTTTCTCTGAATGTGGGCTCACACATTTGAGAGGGAGATATTTGGATACCCCATTAAGGCTGTGGATCTAGGATTTCCCTTGAATTGATTTCCCTTTCCCATGTAAAATTTAAGGGGAGTTGTGCTTAAAGATGAGATAAGGATGGCCTTTGTACATTACCCATGTATAGGAGTTTGTGTCCCTTTTGATGTCTTGGTTTACTTATCAAAGTGGGAAAAAATGATGCAATAAAATGTATATGAAAAGCAGGCATATAACAGAATCTCTGTAGTGTTTATTGCCCAGAAGCTGAAGGACAAGTAACCAAAAAATGTGAAAGACAGAAAGGGATAATCTGTGAAGCTCTGTAGCCTTTATTATTAGAGGGAGATGAAAGGGAATTTTCTACTTTGTTGCTCATGGGTTACCCTGGAATTTACACTCAGCATGTGACTTCTAGTATCATACTATCATATTGTTGGCCCAACTCATTTGGGTCATGTCATCAATCCCATCCTCTCAGTGTATCAATGAACTGAAGTGACCGAGGTGAAGATGGTAAAATGTCCAGCTATGACAACTCATCAGCAGAGTCAGCACTAACTTGCTTCTCAGGAAAGATAGTTTCACTAGGCATTTTAGAAAGGTTGTGATGTTTTTAATCCAATGGCAGTGATTTTAGAAAGGTTGTCCATCTACCCACTCAGTGCATTCACTTTCTTACCTTTAGAGAGCCATTCTCTTTCTCTTATTCGTCCTCTCATTCACTTTTGGGGAGAAGTTCCAGAAGCCAAAGAATATCAATCCTCTCCTCTGTTGCAGCTCTCCTCTCTCTCCTCTCGCTCTGAGATGCACATCCTCTACTCCCTCCCGGAACCTCATCTGCCACCGATCACCCTATGCCCATGACGGCAACCCACTGCCTTTCCCCTCCTTCCCCTCAATTTATGCGTTCCTTTTCCTCAGACACTGTTGTATCCCCATTCCCTTGCCACAACCAGAAGAAAAGTGACGTTACCAGATGACAACGAACCATTTGTTTTTCTATACCTACAAGACTCAGAAAGATAGTTTCACTAAGCTGCACAAATTCCTACCAGCTAGCTATCTCAAGTTGAGTCAATCCTCTTACTGATGAAATCATTTGTTTTCAGAAGACTTGAGGCTACAAACCATTTGTAAAAAGTGTACCATTTTGTTTTTTCATATGGGATCAACTCTTTGAGACTTCAAGTTGCATTTTTTTAATGAAGATTATCAGTGGTTCATTTTTGGATGGCTAACGAATATAATATATGAGTACGTGCCAGATAACTCATTTATCTCATTCCCCTTGCATAGATACTTCTGATATTGGGTATCACTGTCAAGAACAAGCATTTAGTTGTTAATAATGGCTTACTTGGAGATGGATGGGCTAATGGACTTGAGCTTATGTGATTTAGGAATTCTTTAGATTGGGTTGTTTTTAAAAATTTCATTAAGTAATAATGTTGGAACTGATGGATTTGAGTCCATCTGATCGCACTCCTTTTGAATCTTTTAGGATTTCATGCTTTGAGAAGATGGCTGAATGGATCATTTCTTTTCAACCTCAAATGGTCAGATGCAAAGAATGGTGGCAATGAATGGCCATATGTTAGAATTCCATCTAATCACACTCTTTAGATTGGGGTTTTTTAAGAAATTCATTAAGTAATGATGCGTCGGAAATGACTGGATTTGAGGCCATCTGATCATACTCCTTTTGAATCTTTTAGAATTTCATGATTTGAGAGGAGGATGGAATGGGTTTCTTCTCGTCAACGTGAAATTTGAGATGAAAGGAATGCTGACGATGAATGGACATGTTTCAGTTGTTTTAGTTTTGATTAGGTTCCCTACATGAAAATATGTAGAAGAATGTGTGAATCAGCATGATAATTGTGCTGCTAATTGTATGGCTGTATTGAAACCTTTACTAACCTGTGGGCAGACCATCTCATGGTTTTAACTTGCTATCCACGGAAATTGTGGGAAATTTGAGTTTTATAAACCTTGGAGTACTCAAATTCTGCTTGTGTTGCAGGCACTTGATATGATACGTGGCAAAAACATTCTTCTATTGATGGACTCACATTTGGAGGGAAACTTTTCAACTGAGGAGGCTACTGTAGTTTTTGACCTGGCCTCACAATGCCTGCAATATGAACCTAGAGAGCGCCCAAATATCAAGGACCTTGTTGCAACACTTACCCCACTGCAAAATAAACCTGATGTGAGTCTTTATTTTTGCTTTCTGAATCCTTAAAATGTCTCCTTTTTAGGCTCAGAGTTCCGTTTTGTTGTTTGAAATCTGTGGGCAGTTTACCAAGTTATTACGTAGTAATAGCGCCACATGCAATACCACGTGACGTCTCATGTAAATATCTTTTGGTTTCTAACAGTTATAAAACCAGAAGGTCATTGCTGCTTTTGCTAGCTGTGTTACATTAGTATGTGTTTTCTCTATCATGCCATGTCATTTTGTCACCAAAGTACTTGTTTTACTGATTGCCTGTTTCTGGGTGAGAACTCAGCTGCAGAACTTGGTCTTAGAAACCAGTTTCTTTGTAGCAACATTGCGTGCATTTTTCTTTTTTCTTTTTTTTTTTATTTTTAAAATTCGTCTCTCTTTTAGGTTGGGTTAATTTAACTTGGAGAAGTCAGTTTACACTTAAAATATTTTCATGTAATGGTCTTGTCTCACGTTCCTCTGTTTTAGTTCTGATTTTTCTCATCATGCATTCTAAAAGGCTTACAAGAATTTTGATTGAATATACACTATGATAATACCAGTGCTTAGTTGCTTAAAATTTGTAGCCATAGCAAAAGAGAAATTCTTTTGGTTTAGCATTGATGGTCACAATTATTTGCTTGCAGACTCCATCTTATGTGATGCTGGGAATTCCGAAGCACGAGGAAGCACCACCTACACCGCAACATCCTCTTTCTCCAATGGGTGATGCCTGTTCAAGAATGGACCTCACAGCTATTCATCAGATTTTGGTGTTGACACACTACAAAGATGACGAAGGAACCAATGAGGTAATGGTTTGTCTTAAATAGGTTTGTTGATACCTCTTGCCATTCCTTTGCTAGAATACCTACCTGGATATTGATTGGCGCAGCTATCTTTCCAAGAGTGGACCCAACAAATGAGAGATATGCTCGAGGCAAGGAAGCGCGGGGACTTGGCATTCCGTGACAAGGATTTTAAGACTGCCGTAGATTGCTATTCTCAGGTACATACTTTGATTTGGGATGTAAGAGTTGTGCTTGAATATAGATAATGTCATGCCATAATGTGCTAGACTTTCTCCCAAACTTTGTATTTTTTGACCTTTGAAAGGGTTAGTAAGCGAACGGGCTGGTGAGGCTCAGAACCGCCACCTTGTGCAAGGAGTAGAGGGTGCCAACCCACTAGGCTACCACTTCATTCGCTCTCCGAAACATATTTAAGCTGCCTATTTTAGTCATCCTCCTGCCTTCCTCCAATTTCTGTGAGTGCTTTGTTGACCTTGAATCTACCATCCATGCATTAGTTGCACTTCAGCCTCCCACAAACCTGAGACAACCCTGAACAGAAAAATGGGTGAAGGATGAGAGGGGGAAAGAAGTTTATTGTAATGCCTGTGCACACTTCATGAGGTCTTTCTTGTTATGTGCAGTTCATCGATGTTGGAACAATGGTTTCCCCAACTGTATATGCACGGCGGAGTCTTTGCTATCTTCTGTGTGACCAACCAGATGCTGCCCTCCGAGATGCAATGCAAGCACAATGTGTCTACCCAGACTGGTCTACGGCATTTTATATGCAGGCAGTTGCCCTTGCAAAGCTGGACATGCACAAGGATGCAGCTGACATGCTGAACGAGGCTTCTGCACTAGAGGAAAAAAGGCAACGAGGTGCTCGAGGACCTTGAAAAACCACCCCGGGTACATGTTTTTTGGTAAATTAATTGTTGTTGTAAGAAAAATGCATTGGGGTCTATGACAATGGGGGTGTGATTGTTATCTAAAGACATACCATAGAGGGGAGATAACGCTTGTTTTTTACCACTCAATGATCAATGCTATTATTCTCTCTCTCTCTCTCTCTCTCTCTCTATATATATATATATATATATATCTCTCTCTCTCTCTCTCTCTCTCTCTCTCTCTCTCTCCTGAACTTGTCAAAATAATCAATTGGTTTTGCATGTATATGAAAGTCGTAATAAAGCACACTCTTGAGGCAGGATGTAATTAGGCAACATATAGTCCGCAGGATGTAATTAGGCAACATATAGTCCGGTCTTGTCGTCAATGAAGAAGCTCATGAACTCTTCCCCATCTACCGTTTATTTCTCTATGAGAGGTTAAGCAAGTTTAGGAGGATGTCAATGTGGGCTGTGATGATCTGCTTGGCCCTTGAGTGTGTCTTCTCTGCCAGTTCCCATTGCATCTACCACATCAGCAGTTGCCATGGAATAATCTTTCTGGGAGGACACCTACAATTAAAACATCATACGCAAATTAGATTTCGATTACTCGGTTAAGAAATCCAGCTTGATTAACAAATACATATGGAATGTGCAAGAAACACACCACCGGAGGTGAGAAAATAAAAAGATGTAATTATGAATTTATATATTAAAGCTAAAATGATATGATTAAGACTTTAGTGGAAGTTACAAGCTTCTGTTAAAGAAAGTTATAAATTTATGATTTTAAGTAATAGAATTTGTGTTTGTTGATTTCAGAAGGTATAAGTAAAAAGTTATAAATACTTATTTGAATATTTTTAAGTTTTTACTGAGCTATAAGTTATAAGCTAAGGCCTCATTTAGAATAATTATTTATTTGTTTATTTTATGTGGTTTATTTTTGTCTTTAGTGGTTTTTTAATTGATTAATTAAACTATTCTATTTTCTCACTCCTCTCATCGAGATGAGTTAGAAAAATAAATTTTTTTGTTCAAAATATAAAAAAAAGTTTAGAAAAGACAAAACTGAGTCAAAATAAGCTAAGAAGTCAAATTTATATTGTTTATTTTCGTTTTTAGTGAATTTTTTTTTAATCTTTCAATTATAATTTTTTTATTTTTCTAATTTATCTTATTGAGACGATTTGAAAAAGTAAAATATTTTAGTCAAAAAATAAAAAAAGTTTAAAAGAAGAAAAAAAAGAATGAAGCAAAAGTTACAAAATTCGCCCAAAGTGGGCCTAAAAAATAAGTTCAACCACATACCCTCTGTATAAGGACTATTGAGGACTCCCCCCTACTTGTTGGCCTAAGAAGGGATTTCCACCAGGTCCACCAATGGCAGCCTGTTCAGTCTTCTTGCTGAAACCAAACCTCTGTTGTCCGGACCATAACCTCTGTTGTCTGGACCATCTGCCTCTTGCCACCCTTGGAACTTGTATGAAGTCATTTGATGCTTCTGTTGTTACATTATCTTCACCAAAAATGACCTCTTCTGCAACCCTGCATTCGTAGCCAGGTGAAAACAACACTTTCTGATGCTATATAGATCACAAGTGGGAGATGGACGAATTTGATTTATGGAAATAACCAACTCAAGCTGATGGGGAATGGTGTGGGTACGTCCTAGGATCCGCACCCCAGTGATACATCGTGGAGCTATTTAACCCAATTAATACATCTTAGTGTGCAATGTATGAAGCAAGAAGTTATGATCTAACGACTTCGTGGGGGGAGTGATTTGTCAATTTTTATGGACAAGTCGAGATCATCATCTCACTTAGAAGTTGCTTTTCAGATTTTGCGATATATCAAAACCTCACCAAGAAGAGGTTGATTCTTGCCTAAGTCAGTGAATTTGAGCAACTGAGCTAGTGACCTTCCACCAAGTGCAAGAGCCACTTGGTATGACCTCCCGCTTGGCCATGAGGAACGATTGATAATGACCTCTCTTGGGTAGGAGCAAAGAAGTTAAGACCTCCATTCCGCTTGGCCACGAGGAATGATTGATATCTTCGCTACTGGATTAGATTCGGGCATAAGTGCACCAACTAAAGCATGACCAGCCTCTACAGCTAAAAAGTGCATCTCCACTGTTAAAACACCCACAAACCAAATCAGAATAACACGAGATCTTAGGAACTTTTTTATGTCGTGTTATACCATGACAAGTATATGGGGTGATTTCGTACAAGAGTGAAAAGGGAGACAACCAATCTTTGGGAGCTTCTTGAGAGTCCAAGTGAATCTGTAAAAACCAACAAAGATGAGACTGACTAGTGGCGATTACCGAAAAGTCTCTCCAATGCCTATTATAGGTGAAAGAAAAGGATCAACTTAGAGAGAGAGAGAGAGAGAGAGAGAGAGAGCTGTGAGATATTTTATGGACGGATTATCTGTATGTATCTTTGAGGGAGGATTGAGCCTTATTTATGTAGAGATTTAACGATGACTTTTTTGGGTATTTGGACTATTTTTTCCATCTTTACCCTACATTCATTGGGTTAATCCTCATCATTTTAGGAAGATTAAGTTTAATAGTGGAGTAATTATTGGGTGCCGGAAATGGTATTGTCATCTTTTGATATGGACCACACACTTGTGTGAGTGCCACACACATTTATGTGGGGGTCATATAAATGTGTGATCCAAATCAAAAGGTAGCAATGCCACTTCTTACACTCAATAATTTTTCCTAATTATTGGATTTAAATTCTTCTTTGGAGCTAACCTTGTCTCGAGGCTGAAGGTTAAATTGAGAATTCGGTCCATGTTGGATCTAGCTCTCTAAAAAGCAACTAGTTTCTTTTTCCGCAACGGCTGAGGTCACAAAAGTTAAACTTGTTTAATATTTTTAATAAGATTACTAAAACAAAGTATCACTGAAAAATCAACTTCATATGTTTTTAATTACAAAAACAACAATTCGACTTTGCACAAGTAATATGTTCCTACCATATCCTTTGAAATTGATAATATAGTTAATTCTTTCGGACTTTTCATTTTACATAGTTGACTAACAGTAACATCTAATTAATTTTAATTATAAAATACTTTATTGCTAAAAAGAAAATAAAATCTTGTATAAAAAAGTAATATTTTATAAACAATCCAAGCAAGTAGAAAATTTGGAGTTTTTTTTTTTTTTTTGGTCACACCGAAATTTGGAGAACCCAAACAATTGCATTGGTTGCATGCTACCAGAGCTGGCCTTGAGAACCCTCGAAACCCCCAGCCAGTGGTGAGTCGTCGTCCTTTTTTTTTCTTCTTTTTTTTCTTACTACTAAGTATTTTAATCATTGGATTTTGTGTCTTAAATTTCTGATATTCTCGATTAAAAAGGCACTCAGACAGAAATGTGGTGAAAATCTGTTACCAAAATCTCTAGAGATTATAGATAAACCAAGTTTTGTATAAAACAAATTCAACAAATTCAGCGGTCTGTGCGGGCCTGCATTTTATGCTTGCTGCTAAGATTGCGGTTATTGTTTGTTTTGACCTAGTATTTATATAAAGTTATGACAGAAACCTAGATACAAATAAGAGGCGTGCGATACACTAAGATATTTTCAGATTAGACACCAAATAGTGTAGAGAGAGGCTCAATTCGAGATCACAAATATTCAGAGATAGAGAGTGAGTTATTGTAATCCTTATTTCTAAATAGTGAATTGATTTTTCCTCGCCCGTGGATGCAAGCAATCAGTCGAACCACGTATATTCTTGATTCTTGTGGTTATTTTTCTTATTTATTTGTTTTGTGTGAATTGAAGCCTACGTGGGTACTCTGTCTAATCATTTTTTTTTTTTGAAAATTCGTGTGTTTAAATCTCAACACTAATCAATTTGCACGCTTATTTCAACTAATTTTAAAACTTTGAAGTTAAGAAGTGAACAAACTTTCTGTATAACCATAAAAAAAAACAAATTTGTGATCATTAGAAAGTGAACTGAAAATTGGACCAGCTGATCAATAATTGGCAACCATTGTGATCGTCTTGTTGACTGGGCGGAGGGGATATGACAAGATTTTACTGGTCCACTACTACTGCTTTTGTCCAAGTTTTGCACGTGGGGTATCCTTTTAATGTCTTCAGCATCTTGGCTGCACATGCACGCAGTTTTTGAGTTCCTTTCTTCTTGTCTCTATCAGACGGTAATTACAAGTAAAACCCAAGTTAATTTTCCGTAGTCTAATAATTTCTGGAGTCTTGAGCACTATTTACCCAGAACTGGCCAAAACTCAATTTGTCTGTTTTAATAATTACACTTCATAATTAAAATTCAGTCGTACACATATATGCTCCAAGATCCTTGTTCAATTTGTTTTATTTATTTATTATGAGAGTATAAAGAATAAGGCTTAGAGTTCAGGGCGGTCCAAGCAAAGCCAATGCTTAGTTGCTTTGATTGAGAAAGAAAATTTATTTATTGACCAGTACTGAAGAGAGTGACCTGCCCTAATTCCCTACCGTCTATTTAGCCCAAACCCTGACTAAGGCTAGCAAGTATCACATAAAGTGCATGACTTCTACAGAGAATCTCTACACATATTATAATATAACGACTTGCACGTAGTTTGTTAGCTACGTAGTTTATTAGTTACGTGTTCCTACAATTAAATAAAAGAGTAACAGGCGAATATAGAAGGTATGCATTGTTGAACCTCTCCCTAATTATTTTTTCTTTTTTGGCATCCACTCTACTTGAATCCTAACTTGAACGTCGAAAGAAGACCGCTGAAAACCATTCCGGCGCTCTTTTTAATGATTGTTTAATCTTTTTCAGGTCCAATCCACTCATCAAAGCCCATATAGAGATTAAGCATCAACAATTTAAATTTTTTATTTTGTTTTTATTCATGGTTTTATATTTTCTTTCCTTTCCAACAGAATGATTTCTTGTTTAAAGTCATCCGGGGGAAGAGGGGTCGGAGATGGACCAGATGGTACAACAGTAAGATGGGTCCAATTCTAACGGCTTATAGGCGACTCCTTGATGTGGAATTGATATTTGGTGATTATAATCACACCACACAGAATATACAAATTTATTAAATAAACTTATTTTAAATTTCAAAATTTATTTCTACTTTTTACATCTACCTTAATACTCAAAACATCATTTATCCTTAACGTCCCAAACCCCAATCCTAGCCACCCACCGTCATGAGGCTACCACTATCCACCGCCTCATCACTCCTGCCTTACTCCCCTCTGTTCTCTCTTCTATCTCACTTACGTTTGTCTCCTCCACCACTTCTTGTCCCGTGGCTTATTGGTGTTCGTTTCATTTGGAGTGGCATAATTATATTATAATTAATATTATATTAATATTTTTTATTAAAAAAAAAAAAAAAAAAAAAAGTAGCCGGATGATTTTTAGAAATCTTAATTTTATTAGGAAACCTAATTATATTAGGAATCCTAATTAAATTGGAAGTAGCCTTAATAGGCTCTCTCTCTCTCTCTCTCTCTCTCTCTCTCTATATATATATATATATATATATATATAATTCCTGTAATGGGATTCGGAGAATAATGATGATAGAAACAAAAACCAATTCTCTGGAAAGAGAGAATTGAGCAGCAGAGAATTAGAGAATCACTTCTCAAGCAATTGATTGAAGGCCTGCAACTCAACAGCGGAGGAAAAACAGTGCGCCGGAGGGGTTTTTTTTTTAAGGAAGAAACAGTCCAGTTTTGCATATAGATCGGAAGTCAAACAAAGCCTGATCATCGTGAAATTTTAGAGGCAAACTTTTGACACTTGATTCTTGATAACCAACGATTTTAATTGTCAACCGGTGAGATCTAAACTTGAGTTTATTTTTACCGTTAGAATCATCTTACGGTGATTGTATTCAATATTTTGTTGTCCGAGAATATTATTCTTGATGTTGTCATTCCATGGGTATGCCTAGAGAGTTAATTCTGTAAGCTCATTATTCTAACATAGTGAAGATTCGAAATCGAGTTTCGATCTCATGGTTTTTTCTCTTAGGGGTTTTTCACGTAAAAATCGGTGTCGTGCATTTATTTTTTATTTTTTATTCTACTATTGTTGATCTCGTTCAAATTAAGTACAAAAAAGAAAAAAAAATATTTTATTCTGCTACAGGCTATTTTTATTAATTTTTTCCAACACGGCAGTGGTTCTTAAACCAAATCGCGACCTTAAGAAAGTGTTCAACAATCTAGCGCCAAATTATTGCTTGGTGTTCGGCAACCTAGTGCTATTCAATTCTTATTTGTTTGACCATTGTAATCCAAACAAAAGCCATTATATGGTCATGATCATTTGAACGGTGGTTATTGGTGGCGACGGACACAATAGCTAGGGTTTCGAATGGGGAGGGGTTAGTGGGTCTAGGGTGGCAATGGAGAGTGATAGTGGCAGTTGGAGAGGAAGGAAAGAGCAGGCGGTGGCTGTGGTGGTGGGTGATTTTTGGTGGTGGTTGGCGGTGAAAAGGTGGTCAGCAGCAGGTAAGGTAGTGGTGGGAGTTTTAGGGTTTGAGATTAAAGGTTATTTTAGTAAGTAACTTGAATTGGGGGGATAGAATTGTAAAAAAAAAATTAATTTTGTGTGTGTTGGGCAATGTTGTGTTTTTATTTAAAATCACCCATTGATATTTGCAGCTAAACTCACTTAGGATATGCCAAATTAATTCATCCAAACGTAAAAAAAAATTAATATTAGTTAGTCCATATGTCGTTTGTGTTTTTCACCAAAATCTGAATAGTTTGAAATATTATTTTTCCATATTTGGAACGGGCAACAAGCAACAAGGGAGGGAAGGAATTAGACTAAAAGACACAAGGGTCCACTAATTTAGTTTTAATTTCTTTGAGACAAATAATTCTGCATTTATATCGTGAATTGGGATAAATAGTTCGATGTATAAATAATTAATAATATTTCATTCATGGTATTAATCATATTAGAGCCTTCAAGTGTTCAGACTCTTTATTTAACAGTATCAAATAACTTTACAATTTGTATTCTATTATTTATCGCACTCTAATTAAAATAGTTTCAAATCTTTTAAAGTATATATATATAAAAAAGCATGCGGAACCCACAACGATATTTGATCCTTGTATCATATTCTAGTACATCTCGAATAATAAACAAGTTCAGGAATTTAAATCGAGTTATGAAAATATGACATTAAACCTAGCGTCAAACTAAATCACTGCTTGAAAAATACAATCACCAGCCCAACACACAACTTAATACTCTCAAATTTAAGGCCCTCTTTGGGCTCCATTATGGGCCTTTTGGTTTATAAGCAAACAATAAACTACAATTGTTTGGGCTCAAATAAGCAAATGCCCCCCAATAATTATACCTTGCTTATCGATCAAGACTGGCCACAGCCTTAAGTTCAGAATGCCAATTAGGGTGTTTGCGGAAACTTAATTTTTTAGTTTTTTAGTTTTGATAGGTAGCAAAAGATAAGGGAAGCCTATCAAAAGGCACAATAATCAAGCCTCACCCTTCTAATCAAAGCACAAGAGGTATCAGCGTATGTCCGATTATCCATCTCATGGGACAATTACGTCCCCTTGATCAAGTACATCATACAATCAGCTACGTAGGCCCAACTAATTAGAGAGAATCTCACGGTGCGAGCACGTCTTTGGCATTTCGGAGAACTCAGTGCACTATGTTTGACTAACCTGACCTTGGTCATCACATTCTGTGGTTAGAACATAAGACGCGTGTCTTGAACGAGCGAGTAAACTCTCCAAGCAGTTTGAGTGGTACGGACCTAACAACTTATACATGAAGAATCTGCTACATAGAATGAGAACTAGGTTAAAAGGTAAAACGGGTAAGATTCAGGTATTATTATTATCATCTCGATTCATTCTTTTTCTCTCTCTCATATTTACTTGGCCGTTATTGTAATATTGACTTGACCATCATAGAGGTTTTTCTTGGTATCACACTGGTGTCTATTCTAATGGTTTCTAACTACAAAAAAATCAACATATACCAACCTTTTTTGTAGTAGCGGTTCATCAAACCGCCACTATAAGTTAGATATAGCAGCGGTTTAGAACACTGTTAGCAACTGGGGCTTTTAGTTGCATTTTTATTTCAAACCGCTAGTATAATTTTTTAG
>JAOTRH010101848.1:0-15869 GCA_034768845.1 Heliamphora exappendiculata
TATATATATGCATTAAAAAATCTATTTGCGTTGGTATATACAAAAAAAAATAAAAAAGGTGACGTTTTATAAGTGTGATATATTTTATTTTTATATGTAAAAAATTCTTTAAATGTATCACATTTTATCAGTGTTAATTTTGCTCTCTCTTTTTCTTTTTGCGTAATTGTTTCAATTTTTGACTCGATACTTATTGAGACGGGTGAACTGGAGCGCAGGCCATATGAAAGTGACCAGTGGAAAATGCTTTGCCTTATCTTGGTAAATCACCTTTAGCTTTCCTATATGTGGATAGAGTAAAATTATTAGATATTTTTAAAATATTATGTGATATTATAATTACTTGAATATTTTTAATAAATAAAAAAATTCTTAGTAAGATTATTTTCTTTACGTTGTTAAATTAATACACTATATTGACGATATTACAGGCGTGACATACATGCACGCGGAATGAGAATTATTATGGAACATTTATGGGAATGGCATGCAAAGATATGAGTAATTATTTAATAGTCTTGAAACACGGTGTGTTATTCTTTACATTGTGCTCAAGATTTTAAATCGCGATATCGACTGGTGTAATGGCCGCGGTCGTGTGTAGCGAGTATCGGTCATATCGGTCAACTTGTAACGGGAATTAGGCGCTATGAACGTGAATTTTTTTCAAGCGCTAGCAAATGGTATAAAACTTATTGATACACATATTTTAATTTTAATTATTATAAATTGAATATTTGTAGTTATTTTTAATTGCTGTTTAGACACAAAATATATTTTTTAAAATTTATGTTATTTTTAAAATTAAATAAATACGATATTATTGTATGGTAAAAGAATTTTACAAAGTATTTATGATATTATAAATACTAATATAATTAATAATCTTTGATAATAAAGACAAACAAAAAAATAATATTGATTGTGATACTGTTATGTATACATGCTTTAAATCTTTACTATAGTTATATACTAAGAAATAATAATTTAATATTTTAATATATTTTTATTACTAACAAGATATCATTTTAAAAATCACATACTAATATTCATTTAGTTTTTATTTAAATAAAAAAATGGCATACCTCTCACATTCAGAAAGACTAACGTGGTAAATACAGGTTTGTTTACTTTTTTAGGTGTGTCATACTCTTCATAAGTGGTTAACTTTAGATTGTTAGAAAGTTCAACAGAATAAGCTCCAAAATTATTAAAGGTTTGTGGATCAAACGAAATGAGATATTACATACTTTTATTTTATTTTTATTTCAGTTTGCACATATTTCATCTAACTATTTCATATTTATATTTGTTAGTTAT
The DNA here is from genome assembly GCA_034768845.1 of Heliamphora exappendiculata. NCBI lineage: Eukaryota > Viridiplantae > Streptophyta > Magnoliopsida > Ericales > Sarraceniaceae > Heliamphora > Heliamphora exappendiculata. The sequence goes on from JAOTRH010101848.1 coordinate 1,321, forward strand.
TAATAAACTCTAACCCCTCTAATTTGTTGATGTGTTTAGACATTCCAAGTTCTGTTGTACCTCAAGAGTAATTACACTTGTAAAGTTTTTATTGAGAATTATTTGAATATTAATAATGTAGTCGCTGGGAGACCTTGACCTGCTTTCTTTTTGCGGTATTTTTCGATGCGCAGTTTCTCGTCTTTATTGTTGCATAATTATATGCATTTTATGCATGTTCGGGCTTAGAAATGCATGTTGTATTGGTTACCGGGGTCGTTGGGTGTTGTGGTGCGTATTTTTTAAAAAAAAGATGATATTTTCGTGGCATATAAATATCTAACCTTAGATATTTGGTGGGGATATTTCTGGAAAACTTGGCGGTTAGGTTTCATTTTCTAAACAAAAACCTCTCTAGTTTGCTTGTGGGTTCGGGCTCGGTTTCTGACGATCGGGTAGTGAATCCTTAGTATCCTTACCGAGGGCTATGCATTCATTCGGACGGAATTTTATTTCGACGAAATTTACTTTTTACGGAGTTCGAGACTTTGAGTTTTTGATTCAACGAGGTAGAATTCTAGACTATCTTGTCTTTAAAGGGTGCTATGTGCAATTTATGTGTTGTGACCATTTAAACATGCATGAAAAGTCAGTTTATGTTTTGAAAAGTTAAATTTTGGTTCAAAATCGATTTTGGTTGATTTCAATTTGATGAAAAGAGGTTTTGAGGCATTCTTTCTAGTGTTTTCTTGAGCCCAATTTACACCCCTACTACATAGCATTTGGTAATACTTATAATTTTATATTCTCTCTTTATAATCAACACACGATATATTTTAATGTAAAAATTAAAAATGAAGAACACATTTGCTATATATATATATATATATATATATATGCATTCAAAAACCTGTTTGCTTTAGCATATACAAAAAACGAAGAACGATGATGTTTTCTAAGTGTGATATATTTTATTTTTATATGTAAATAATTCTTTAAATGTATCACATTTTATCTGTGAGACTCGATTTCGTTTCGTTTTATATATATATATTCGACATGTTCGTTGAAACTTTATTGTTGTAGAACAACATGTATATGTGTTTTATACTTTCTCGGGTTTCGAAAGGCATGCTATATGTAATGCATGCGGGGTTTGGGTGTTGTTCCTTTCCTTGGGTTTTCACCCAGCAACGGTCGCTCGAGCAGTGGTCTGCTCACTTTATATATATATTCAACGTGTTCGTTTAAGCTTCATTATTGTAGAACAGCATGTATATGTGTTTTACACTTTTTCGGGTTTCGAAAGCCATGCTATGTTTAATGCATGCGGGGTTTGGGTGTTGTTCCTTTCCTTGGGTTTCCACACAGCAACGGCCGCTCGAGCAGTGGCCTGTCTGCTCTAGTGGTGGTGTGGCAGAGATGTATGTCGGTAGGGGACCGCACAAGCGGTGGTTGAGCGCTCGAGCGATGGAGGCCTGGCACAAAAATCTATAAAGCATGTCATGCCTTGGCTTTTGAGCCAAAATATTTTTTTCTTGTTCTTTTCTCTCTCTACACATATTCTCTACTTTCTCTCTAGCTTTCGAGAGGGCCCGGGCTTAATTTTTGGCGTACAGATAGTAAATTCTTGTTATTCGTGCCAAGAGCTCCACGTCTATCCGAACAAAATCTCGTTTCGACAAAGTTCAATTTTTGATACTTCGAGTTTCAACTCATCGAGATAGGATCCTAGACTATATTGTTATTAAAGGATGCTACGTGCAGTTATATGCTTTTTCATCGGTTAAAAATGCTTTAAATGCTGTGTTTTATGTATAAACCATGTTTGTTAGAATAAAAAATATATTTTGCGCTATTCTTGATTTATTACATAATATGAACTTGTGGATGTCTGTGATTTTCAAAAATGTAATTTTAAAACAGAGGATTTGTGAAAACCTTAAAAACTATATTTTGGAAGTTTAGAGCTAACCCTCAAGGTTGAATCTCAAGTTTGAAATATTTTGATAGAAACGGTGAAAACATTTTAAAGATGTTTGTTTAATCTCCATGTTTGATGGATGATGTGGCGGTTGGCCATTGGACCTTTTATACATATTGATGTATGATTTTTTTTAAAAGATTTTCGTAATTGAGTTACGTACTGATTTTTAAATGATTCGTTAAATGTACCGTAACAGTATTTGGTTTGGGTGCTTCTTCCCTCGGTTTTAGTCTGTAAAGAGCATGGTGGGTGCTTCTTTCCTCTGTTTTAGCCCGTAAAGAGCTAGTTGCCCCCGTGTGTGGCTGCGTTATTGTGACTCTGTATAAAACTTGTCATTACCTAGCAGGCCTTAAATGATTCAGAACTAGGGTAATGGGCAGGAGTCTATAGTTGTTGCCTTTGTCCCTGTGTGTAACAAAGTCGGTACATAGGAATCATTTTCTTTTTCCTTGACTGTGTGTTCCAAGTGGAAATTATCATATTTCTCAGCTGTGTGATCCGAGTGAAAACAACGTTTTGTTACTGTTTTCCTTCAACTATTGAACGTTATTAGCATTGTTTGAAATGCATGGTTTCAGGGATGAGAAACCTTTTTAGGCTCCTATGGTTGAGTCAACTTATGTTATGTGATTGCATATCCTATTTTATTAAATCTTAGCCTGTTTCTATTGGGTTTCGGCTCACATAGTGAAATTTGTTTAAAAAAAATTTCAAGTATTGATGATCACGAGGAGTTGATCTAGAAGTGTCCATGATGGCAGAAGACTTGTATAGTTTTTCCTTTTATTTTGAACAGATATTCCTACATGGGTTGCCTATTTCTTATGGCGTATTTTGTAAACCTTGAGACTATATATTGCATGTATGGAAAGGTATATAAGTTAATCAGTGAGATAAACTTTGGGTAATCTTTTAATTCCAAAAGTTGTATTTTGGTTGATAGTTTTCCAAATAAAGATCTTACTTTCATAAATGATAGTTCGGTGAATTCGTTTCACGTGACTCTGGAATTTGGGACATAACATTATCTGTGTTAATTTCTTTTTTTCTCTCTCTCTTTTCGCGTAACTATTCCAATTCTCAACTCAATATTTATTGAGATAGGTGAATTGGAGCGTAAGCCATAGGAAAGTGACAAGTGGGGAATGCTTTGCCTTATCTTGTTGGTAGATCACTTTTCATTTTTATATATGTGGATGGAGTAAAATTATTAAATATTTTAAAAATATCATGTGATATTATAATTACTTGAATACTTTTAATAAATAAAAAAAATCCTAATAACATTATTTTCATTACGTTGTTAAATTAAAACACTATATTGACGATATTGCAGGCGTGACGTACATGCGCATGGAAGTAGAATTATTATGAAACATTCACGAAAATGGCATGCAAAGATATGAGTAATTATTTAATAGTCTTGAAACACTATGTGTTACTATTTACGTGGTGTTCAAGGTTTTAAATCGCAGTATCGGCCGATGTGACGGCCGTGGTCGCATGTAGCGGGTATCGGTCGTATTGGTCAACCTGTAACGGAAATTGGGCATTACGAACGTGAATTTTTTTTAAGTGTTCGCAAATGGCATAAAACTCATCGATACACATATTCTAATTTTATTTACTATAAATTGAATGTTTGTAGTTATTTTTAATTGCTATTTAATTACAAAAAATATATTTTTTAGAATTTATGTTGTTTTTAAAATTAAAAAAATACGATATTATTGTAAGGTAAAATTTTTTTACAAAGTATTTATGATATTATAAATACTAATAAAATTAATAATCTTGGACGACAAAGGCAAGCAAAAAAAATAATATTAATTGTGATACTGTTATGTATGATGCATGCTCTAAACCTTTACTATAGTTATATATTAAGAAATAACAATTCAACATTTTAACATATTACTATTATTAATAAGATAGTATTTTTAAATCACATACTAATATTCATTTAATTTTTATTTAAATAAGAAAAATGACGCACCTCTCACATTCAAAAAGACTGGTATGGTAAGAGAAGGTTTGTCTACTCTTTTAAGTGTGTCATACTTCTCATGGGCGATTAATTTTAAATTAATTGAAAGTTTAATAAAATAAGTCTTAAAATTGTTAAAGATTTGTGGATTAAACGAAATAAGATATTACATACTTTTATTTTATTTTTGTTTCAGTTTGCACATATTTCATCTAACTCTTTCATATTTACATTTGTTAGTTATTGATAAATTCTGACCCGTCTGATTTGTTCATGTATTTTGACATTTCAGATTCTATTGTACCTCATCAGTAATTGCACTTGTGAAGTTTCTGTTGAAAACTATTTAAATATTAATAATGTAGTCACAGTAGTGTTTTGGTGACTTTTGTTCGATTTTCTTTGCCACATACTATAAGTTTATTTTTTTATTGTTTCGTAGTGGTAATTTGGATTAAAGTGTTTGAATATTTTATCTTGGTAATTATATGCGTTTGTTTATGTTATTAGTTTAAAATTAGAAATTTTAAATATATACATGAAAAATTGGGATGGATAGGCTATATGAGACGAGTGAACTGGAGCATAGGCCATATGAAAGTAACCAGTGGGGAATGCTTTGCCTTACCTTGGTAGATCACCTTTGGTTTTCATATATGTGGATGGAGTAAAATTATTAGATATTTTAAAAATATTATGTGATATTATAATTACTTGAATACTTTTAATAAATAAAAAAATTCTTAATAACATTATTTTCTTTACGTTGTTAAATTAAAACACTATATTGATGATATTGCAGGCGTGACATACATGCACGTGGAAGGAGAATTATTATGGAACATTTATGGGAATGGCATGCAAAGATATGAGTAATTATTTAATAGTCTTGAAACACTATGTGTTATTATTTACGTGGTGCTCAAGGTTTTAAATCGTGATATTGGCTGGTATAACGGCCGCAGTCGCGTGTAGTGGGTATTGGTTGTATCGGTCAACCTATAACGGGAATTGGGCGCTACGAACGTGAATTTTTTTCAAGCGCTAACAAATGGCATAAAATTTATTGATACACATATTCTAATTTTATTTACTACAAATTGAATATTTATAATTATTTTTAATTATTATTTGGATACAAAAAATATGTTTTTTAAAATATATTTACTACGGGATAATACCGAATCACCACATGCATACTAAATCAGGGTTCAAATGCATAAAGCCATGCACTATCACTACGTTTTACAAACTACGTCACATTCTACACAGGCGACTCACACCGCACCTGCAACCCATGCAGCATGCATCACATGTATTCATTCCTCATATTTCACATAATCATACCTATAAAACTTCTTAATTTTAAAGTATGCGGTACATATAACGATACCAAAATCATATAATCCACTTACATAATTCGTACATAAATGAACAGTTATAAAAGCGCATAACAATGTATAACAATACATCACGACGCCACCCATTAAAACTTCACCCGAACGACCTGTCTACATACTGAGACTCGTCCACACACCAGGACAACCAACATCTAACCTGAAGGCCAACACTTGAACCTCCCACAGAACGGTTCTCACCAAAACCTCACCCTTAAATCGAACCACGGACCCACACGTCCCGCACATATCCAGCACGCACACAACCGTGCCACAACACCCAAAACTAACCATGCACATCACACCCGAGAACGACACCACAAAAACACCCGAGGCCATGACACGACCCCCGAAATCACAACACGACCAATCAAATCCCAAAAATGATCTAGCAGTATTTCAATTAATTAATCCCATAACTAATCAATTGAATACCATTGAAACTCAATCGAAAACCAAGAACCAACCACCAACACAAAACTGCCCAGGTCCAGTCGACTAAACCCTAACTCCCAGTCAACTTAACAATACACTGGAAACGCCCAGAAACGCCCAAGCATACTGTCCAGTCGACTGACCCTCAAGGTCCAGTCGACTGAACCAAAGAACCAAGGCTTCAGTCTACTAACCCCACGGTCCAGTTAATTAGGCTGAGGCAGAAACCGGTTCTGAGCTACGGGTTTGGCTCTCTAAATCTCGAATCAACGCCTCCAAACACCCATCCAACACCCTCGGACATCCACACGCCCAAGCCTAACACCAAAACCATGAAAGAAATATCTGACACCCGATTCCATCCACCGAAATTGTCAAAAAAATGAGCTTTAACCCAAAAATTCAACTTTTAAACAAATTTAGATCTACAGCAATCTAACCGTTAAAAATACACACGAATACACGTAGCACCCTTATAAGATATGAGAGTCTCGGATCCTACTTCATTGAGTAAAAAAATTGACACCTCAAACTACGTGCAAAATTGAGTTTCGCCACAATAAAATTCTGTCGAAATAAACGCGTAACTCACCGTGCCAAAAGCAAGGATCCGCTGTTGGATCGTTGAAAATCGAGCCCCAGGCCCCCGAGAAACTAGAGAGAAAACAGAGAGAAAGAAAACTTACTAAATAAGTTTTGAAAATGTATTTTGAAAATATCTAACTCCAGATATTTATATGCCTCTAAAATATCTTTTTTTTTTAATTTTTCGAAATTCACACCACAACGCCCCACGGCCTCGAAAATCAACGCACATGCATAACTAACCCCGATCATGCACCAAAACGCATTTAAACATACAAAATCGAAAACGAGAAACACGCATTGAAAAACGCCGAAATAGAAAACGAGTCAGGGTCACACAATAATTACTTGAATACTTTTAATAAATAAATAAATAATCCTAATAACAGAGTAATTATTTAATAGTCTTGAAACACTATGCGCTATTATTTACGTGGTGCTCAAGGTTTTAATTCGCGGTATCGGCCTTTGTAACGGTCGCGATCGCATATAGCGGGTATCGGTCGTATCGATCAACTTATAACGAGAATTGGGCACTGCGAACGTGAATTTTTTTCAAGCGCTAGCAAATGGCATACAGCTCATTAATACACATATTCTAGTTTTATTTACAACAAATTAAATGTTTGTAGTTGTTTTTAATTGCTATTTGGACACGAAAAAAATATTTTTTAAAATTTATGTTGTTTTTAAAATTAAAAAAATACGTATTATTGTGTGGTAAAAGAATTTTACTAAGTATTTATGATATTATAAATACTAATATAATTAATAATATTTGATAACAAAGAAAAGTAAAAAAATAATATTGATTGTGATACTATTATGTATGATGCATGATTTAAATCTTTACTATAGTTATATATTAAAAAATAATAATTTAACTTTTTAACATATTACTATTATTAACAATACATCATTTTAAAAATCACATACAAATATTCATTTAATTTTTATTTAAATAAAAAAAATGACACACCCCTCATATCCAGAAAGACTAGCGTGGTAAGGGAAGGTTTGTCTACTATTTTAGGTGTGTCATATTCCTCATGAGCAGCTAACTTTAAATTGATTGAAAGTTTAATAGAATAAGCCTCAAAATTGTTAAAGATTTGTGGATCAAACGAAATGAGATATTATATATTTTTATTTTATTTTTGTTTCAATTTGCACATATTTCATCTGACTATTTCATACTTACATTTGTTAGTTATTGATAAACTCTGACTCTTCTGATTTGTTTGTGTTTGGATATTCTAGATTCTGCTGTATCTTATCAGTAATTGCACTTGTAGAGTTTCTGTTTGAAAACTATTTGAATATTAATAATGTAGTCACAGTAGTATTTTGGTGACAATTGTTCAATTTCCTTTGGCACAGGCTATAAGTTTTTTTTTCTTCGTTTCGTAGCGGTAGTTTGGATTAAAGTGTTTGAGTATTTTATCTTGGTAATTATATGCGTTTGTTTATGTTACTGGTTTAAAATTAGAGGTTTTAAATATATATGTAAAAAGTTGGGATGGATAGTGTAACACACCGACTTTTCGCATGGTAACGATATTGTCCGCTTTGGGCAAAACTCTCATGGTTTTGTTCTTCCTAGGCGGTCACCCATCCTTGCATTACCCCCGCTTAAGCATGCTTAACTACGGAGTTCTGCTATGGTCTCTACCACCTGGGAAAAGACCTTGTTGCTATGTAGGGGTTCAAATTTTTTTCTTTATAACTCAGGAGCTCCATCTCCCTTTTCGATGTGGGATACCAAGGTATCATAATTTGCCCTCCTTAGAGCTGCACGTTCTCGTGCAGTAGCCTGCTAGCTCTAGTAGCTTGCCCACGTGTCATGCAAGACGGCGAGGGCCCACACTCGGAGGTGAGGAGAGTCGGCTCTGATACCATCTGAAACACCCCGACTATTCACATGGCAATGATATTGTCCACTTTGGGCAAAAGTCCTCACGATTTTATTCTGTCTAGGGGGTCACCCATTATTGCATTGCCCCCATTCAAGCACGCTTAACTGTGAAATTCTGTTAGAGTCTCTACTACCTGAAAAAATATTTCCTTAAATGTAGAGATTCAAGGTTTTTTTTTATAGCACAAGAACTCTCTCTCCCTTCTCGACGTGGAAAATGATCATTCCCTAGTCATCTGGCCGTGACCCACCGCTCTTATTACATCACCTCGCTGATATACTTTATTGTCCCCCAACGGCCGAGACGTTGTTTAAAGTATCATTTTTATCTTTATAATATCTATATTTTCGTAATCATTTTCAATCAGTATCAATAATAGTGCACCTCAATATCGTTATAAAGCGGTAATCAAAAGCTAAACTAACCCAGATATTATAAAACTCATCTTGACTTCTGTAGAAATTTGTCAATTTTGCTTTATAATTCCAAATCTAAACACAACAGAAAAATATACCAGCTTTAGTACGATTCATACACCTTTGTAAATTTTAGCAAGAGATTAATTAATCTATTGACTAAAATAATTTATAATTAGAACAAAGGTCCTCATTTGTTTTGTGTTAACTTCAAAAAAAATTCGTAATATGAAAATTTTATTCTGTTTTTTCCACTCTTAGCCAAAAAAAAATTGTAAACAACAAATATTCTCAAATCTCAATATTTATCATTATCGATCATCACCATCACTATCACCGTCACCATTCTGTCTTTGAGAAACTCTAATTGACAGTCGAATAAATATTGCACTTATAGGTATTTAATAATGGGATTGCAATGCATTCTGGGGCTGTAATGATTTGCCCTTATTGTGTGGTTTTTTAATACTTTTTTAAAATTTTTATGCTTTTGCAAATTGAATTGAGTGACTTTGATCATCATCAGTTTAAATTTAAGAAGTGCCTTCCACAACTATTTTTTTGCTCGGATCTAGTTTTTGTCACATGCTAGTTTTATACTTAAGTCCAATATTTTAATTCTTAACAAATTATGTTAAAAAAGCCTTCCATTTGAATTCACTTTTTTTGTGTTTTTTTTTCCTTACTCAAAACATGGAAACATCCTTTCCCTATACAATTGAGAAATGCTAAGCAAAATGGCGCCTTTTTTTTTTTTTAATCTTTTCGCTATTTTTAAAAAAATTTCTAAATTATCTTATTAAGATGAATCAAAAAAATAAATTAAATTTTTTTAAAAATCAATAAAAATGAAAATAAATAATATAAAATCTAGCTTTTTGACTTATTACATTATTTTTTATCTTTTATATATTTTTTCTGTTTTAGTTAAAATAAAATAAATAAATAATCGAATATTCCAGACGAGCCCTTTATACTGCCTTTTGAGATAAAATGGTGATAAACTTAAAATTGGTGCAAAAAGAAAGAAAAATACAATTAAGTAGGCTTTTACAATTCCTGACACATCCAGCCACGTAAGCCTCCACATCAGTCGGCTTGGAAATTAGGCCACCCCATTCGGCCTTTATAGCACTGCTCAATACTTGATAAAATTGCATTAACATTAATTAAGAGGTCTAAATAGGCTAGGCTTAAATATCATTTTCTTAATTAAGATAATCAAAAGTCAAAGGCCTGAAGACATGGCTGGCCAGTGTCTCAATCAGCTCCACCTGCCATTTCAACAGGTGAACGTAGACTACCCAATCGCCGTTCCCAGCTGGACTTGGCATGGGCATTACATAGCCGGCGGCTCCACCCCAGGGGAAGTGGTAGGAACCAAACGCTGCCTTCCCCCACCCGAAATCCACCTTTGATACCGGAAAACGCTGGCCGGACGAGACCACAAAAGCCGACCCGTCCTTCCAGTCGCCGCCGCTGCCGGCGTATATTTTTGCGAGAGCAGGCTCAGGGCGGTGAGCCTCCACCCAGTCTATTAGGTCCAAGAAGTGTTCCTTCGTCACTGCACTTCCCAGGAACTCATGAATCACGTCGGCCACCCAGCTCAGCGGCCTCTCCTGCAGGTCGCTGGCTCTTTTCTTCCCAAAAGGAATGGAAAGAACGTTCCCAAAGTAAGAATTCATCAGTTTCATGTCGCTCTCTCCGTCAATCAATCTCGTCCTCCCGTCCACCACGATGCCAATCCTACAGATCTTGTCCATTTCGGCTTCCCTGGCAGCAACCGTCTTCCATAAGAAAGCACAAAATGCCTCGAGCTTAGTCTTCTTGTTGCTTCCGATGCTACTAACGGACTGGAGGCGATTGAGTTGGTCGGACTCAATGTAATAGATGCGGCTTATAAGCTGATCGGCACTGGGATGCTGAGGCTCTGGATCTGGAGGTGGCAACGTCGAGACAGGCACATACATGTCGTTTAGAGAGGAGTCATATGATCCGGGATGGCGGGGGTTGAGCAACGACCGCCGGAATGAGGGCAGCAGAGATGGTTGTTTTGTCTGAGCCATTTCAGCCCATGACACGAGAAACATGTTGGCCGAGTGGGCGTCCGCCACGCGGTGATCGAACGTGCACGCCACCACCAATCCTCCGCATTTCAGCTCTGTTGCCTGTAATTCAATTGCTTCCATTGTTACCAAACATGAACCATCTCTAGATTCTCTACTTAATTAATCCTATTCATTGCATTATAATAATGGATTAATGGGAGAACTGTATCACTATCATGTTGGTTCAGTTTCGTGGCCGCAAGCTAAGTTCATGGCATTGAAAACGATTTTAGAGAAACTGAAACGAAAGAGGAGAATTTATATTAAGAAAGAAGAAATGAAAAACGAAAAAGAGAAGAAAGAAAGCTTTCTTCTGATAAAAAGATTTCACCCAGTAGTTTCCAATCCAAAAAGAAAAAAGAAACTCAGTCCATAAGCATCTTATGCAGTTATGCCACTAATAATATTGGGCGATTAGTGGGGGAGAGAGAGAAAGAGTTGAAGTAATAAATAGAATGCGTATAATTTTTTTATATATTAAACTTATTTTTTTATATCGTGAGATAAGATATTGCAGTAAATTTTTTATATAACAAATATATAGGATGAGTATTGTGGTGGAGAGATATAGGATGACTATTACGGTGGAAATAGAGTTGAGAGACAAAGAATTGAAATAATAAATATAATGTATTTATTTTTGGGTAAATTATATTAATCTTCTTTAATGTTTCAATTATATATAATTAAACTCACACGTTTAAAATAATTACATTAACATATTTTGGCGTTAATTATTTTTAATCAGTGTTAATAAAAAAAATTAAATTACAAAAATACCCTTATCTCCCTCTCTCTTCCCCACCATACCCTTGTCTATCTCTCTCTCTTCCCTTTTCTCTCTCTCTCTCCTCTTCCCCTCCAACCCAATTCCCCCCGTCTCTCTCACTCTCTTTCCCCCAACCCAATCTCTCTCTCTCTCTCTCTCTCTTCCTCGCCAGGCGACCCCTTACTCGACGACGACGGCGAGGTGAGGCGAGGCAACAACGACTCTCTCTCTCTCTCTGGACGACAGCACTGTGTGTGTGTTTGTTTTTGTTTGTTTGTGTGTGGTGGTGATGGTGGTTATTAGGAATCAGAGAGAGAGAGAGACGAAAGCAGAGAGACCGGCAGTGGAAGTCGCCGGAGGAGGCGCCAGCGACAGTGCGTGGCGTGGTTCTTCTTCCCTTCCCTTTTTTGTTATGCTTCTGTTCTAACAAAAGCTTATTTGCTTCTTACATTATTTTTTATTTAATTTTTAAATATATTTTTATAATTAAATTTGTTTATTACGTAAAATTTATCGAGTTTGTTATTTATATAAAAATTTAAATTGATCTGATATATATAAATTAAATAATATTTGTTTGACAATTTTTTAAAAATTATAATTTTTATTTATTTATTTATAAATCAATATTATGCGATCACTTAGTTATAAGTATCGGATTATCTTAAATTTTTATAAATAACAAACTCAGCAAAATTTATATAATGAACGGATCTAATTACAAAAATATATTTAAAAATTAAATAAAAAATAATGCAAAACACGAACCTTTGTATTTCCTTATCAAACATTTGTTGTGTGCCTAAGTTTAGACACGGGTGAATATGAAAAAAAATTTAATTTTATTAGTCAACCGTTAATTGACTAACGGTGTGGGTTGAAATATAATATAAAATTAAATTTTAAAAAAAATTAGTATAATTATTTTAAACGTGTAAATTTAATTGTATTTGATCGAAATTTCAAAATATAGTGTGATTTATCCTTTATTTTTTGACATACCAAACTTATTTTTTATATCATCCAATGAGGTATTGCAGTGGATTTTTTATATCACACTTATATGGGATGAGTATTGCGGTAGAGAGAGAGACAGAGAGAGAGAGAGAGAGAGAGAGTACCTGAACGCAAAGCACCCCATGCTTCTTCCTAGGCACCAACTTACCTTCAATGCTCTCATCAGGATTGTACAAGTTTAGGTCTCGAAGCTCTATATTTGCAAAAGCTTCGATGAAGTCCGCTCCTCTATTGTTGCAGAGAAGCTCAGGCTCACCTACAGTGTTGTTCACTATCTCCCCAGCAAACGCATAGTAGCAGACTAAAGCTTGAGACATGGCTTTCTTTAGAACACTGACCATGGACCCAAATGTGAACGAGAAGTCCCCTCCCGTGGGTTTTTTGTAACAGAAGAATACACCCACGTCCACCGGAGGCAAGAGCAAGTCTAGGTTCGACTGCGGCAACCAATGCTCTTGCATTGGCAACACCGCCGCCACCACTTCTTTCTTGCTCACCGTCACCGTGAAGTCTCTTTTAGCACCCATTTTTTTCCCTCTTTGTTGATCTCTTAGACAGAGAGAGAGAGAGAGAGAGAGAGAAAGGGGGAAAAGCAGTATGGATGGTGGGTTTGTGGGAGACGAGGAGAAATTTATAAAGAAGTAGGGGGCGAATTGTATATTGCTGCTATAAGTGTTAATTAACGCTTTTTTCAATTGATTAAGCTTGTTGATACTCAACCACTACATGGTTATTGGTTATATAGAGCAATTAACTAATTATTCGACTGTTTTGGAGTATTATATTTCAAATGCTATATGTTAGAAAAATAATAGCTAGACAACAATTTGTTTTATAAAGCAGAAAACAAAATTATAATAGAAAAATAAAGCTGCTGGAACAATTAAAATATAATGCAAAAACAGTAATATTGGAACAGAACCAGAAATTAGAAATACCGAATAAGAAGAATTTAAATCGAGACTTGTGTTTAACTCGATTTTCTTAAAACGAAATTACCCTCGCTACAGTGATTCGAGTTGGCAGCAAATGTCTCTCAAGATACAACAATTTTAAAAAATCAGAAGCAGTACAGCAATCTGATCATTCGACGAACGCAAACTGTGGTTAAAGCTCTCTCTTAGAACTTCGAAAATGCAGAGTATGAACAACAGCAGAAGCACATGAGAAGAGGAAAAGGATTTCAAAAAATTTTAGTGTCTTAAACCAGGCAACAAACAGCCTTTAAATAGGCTCCAAAGGTAATTGTTTGGTTTGACTGAATAGACATGAAACAAGTTTGGCCTGGCGATTGGACTGTCCAACAGGCGTGAACCCGTTTCAAACTCCAACGGTCCCGAAACGAACTCTCTAACAGGTCGATAACGGTAACGAAATAAAGGTAACTTTAAATTTAAATAATTTATATTTAAATTCAAAAATTTAAATAAATAAATTTTCAACATTAAAATAAGAGTTGATCCGACTCAACCGGTAACCCCACGAACTCGGGCCCGAACTCGGCTTGGGTCGGCACAGCGCATGCATATGGGGTTTGGGTTGAACCCACTATTGGGTAGGTGCTCTTCCTTCCGCAAAATTAGGTACCTTCAAGGGGCACAACCCTTTGGCCACACTTGGCTTATATAAGCCACTCAACAACTCTTCTCCCAACCAATGTGGGATGGAGCGTAAATTACCCACTTTTACCAACTTCAATTGCACACTTTTAGAGTCAATTTCTTATTTCTCCGTTAACGGTTTTGAACGCTACAAAATTCATGATTAAATTACTCATAGAAATGAACATATTAGGACTTTGAATCATAAAAAAAAATTAATCAAATCCAAAATTGAAGAAATTGAGAAGAGAAAATAATTGTATATTTTCTGTCTATATCAAACTGTACAATATATGACCTATTTATAGGCGAATAGGGATAAACAATAAAGGAGATACAATAGAATCAAATC
>JAOTRH010101859.1:0-15866 GCA_034768845.1 Heliamphora exappendiculata
CACTTTATATATATATATATATATATATATATATACATATTTTATTTTTTAAACTGTCGGTGGAAATTTGAGGACATGCCTTTTAATATGAGTCTCAACACTTAGAAATGGGCAGGCTGTCTTGACCCAGGAAATGCACCAGGCAGGCTCTGTCTTGGCCCAGGAAATGCACCAGGCTTGACAGGCTTGTTTTGGGAAGTAAGAGCCAAACAAAGTTTCGACAGGCCGTTTAATGCCTTTTAGTCTAAAAACCTTCTAGGAAACCCTTGGGAGGCTCGCACGATAGGGAATTTTAATTCTGTCAATTTTTTTAATTTTTATTTTATAAATTTTGTCGAGGTTTGCCTTTTAAATAATGTTGGCCTTTTAACCACTATTAAAGTTAAAGGCATAGGCCACATCCAAAGCTTCATCTTCTGTAAGTTTTTAACTTAAAAGTTAAAAACAAAATTAATAAATCGACAGAAATAATAAGAACCAATGAATAGGCTTTTTGTTTAAAAGCTGGCACTTGACAGTGTTCAACAGGCTTTCAAAAGTGTATTCAACACTTTGCTCACCAAGCTTTGAAAAGTAACCCAGCATTTTTACCCTCTGATCGAGTTGACTTCGATGATATTTTCATATTAACCTTTCGATAGGCTTTTATTTTCCAAAGACTTTCGAAAGAAAAAATTTGCTTTTGATTTTGTTTTTTTTTATAATTCAATTTAGGATCTAGTTGGAATAATTTCAACTATGACGTGAAATTTTTCCATTCAAAATATTGATAGAATTTTTTTTATTTTTTTATTTTCATCGATTTGGAAAGGCAAAAGACTCTTCCATTGAATTTGATTTTTTTTTTTGCTATTTTTTGGCATTATATTTTGACAATATAAAATTTAATTCAGTCATTATTGGCCTAAAAAGTTACCCCAGCCTTTCGAAAGCCTTAATCATGCATATCTTCAATATTTTTGATTTTTTTTCTTCTTATTGGTCATTATTTGTTGGTCAATTACGAAAGAAATTTTTACATATTGTTGAACCTGTGGTACATGTTGTTCAACCCTATAATTATCAACTTGTGGTTTAGATTGTTCAAATTTATAAAAATTAACCTATGATTTAAATTGTTTAATTATATAAAAATCAACATGTAGGCTCAGTTGTTCAATCCTATAAGGATCAACCGATAATGGGAAAAGATACATCTCGTACAGAAGATTATAATATACTAGTTATGAAGAATAATATAGCTCGTAATTAGAATTATAATATATGGGTAATGGAGAAGGATATACCTCATAAAATAAATAATAACATACCTACTTTATATCAAAAACTTTACTGTTTCAAACTTTATAGTTTTATTTTATTATAATTTTATAGTCATTAAATTTGTAAAAAAGATTTTGTTTCATAATTCACGAGTAGATTTGTAAAATATAATTCTTTTTATAAAAAAAACAGATGTATAAAATTAAGTTATAATACTTTAAATTTTAAAATATAAATTATGAAAATTTATTCGGGCACCCACAGGTGTCCCTATCACTCTCCCATTAATTAACTATGCGGTTAACAGACTCTGCTTGGAGCATTTTGTTTTGGTACGTTCAGTCATCAATATTTTGGTAACGGTAGCAATGCTCAATAATTAAATCCTAAATTTTATGTTTGTAATAAACATAAGTTTAATTGGATTAACATAAAAGAGCTAATTTATTTTGAAAAGAAAAAATTGAATATTTTATTTTTTCAAAAAACAAAATATTATTTTTATTTCAAAAACGAAGATAATTACGTGCAACCTTTCATTTAAAAAAAAGAAAAGAAAAAGATAACGCATACATGGCTTTAATGATCGCACATACATCATGTAGGGCTAGTCTGTCTTTGATTTTTATGGGATAATTATTATGAATTTCATTACAAGAAGCTTTTTCATTCAGAATACGCTAACGGAAAAACAAATATAAAGCTGTTTAATTATACATAATTTTGTAAAATTATTAAAAAATTTGAACGAAATATTATAGTAATAGTTTTAGAATTCTTAAATTTAACTGGGTGATGAGATAGTAATAATCTTAATATGGCGGGCTTATGATAGTTACGAGGGTTAAAAAAATAAACTAATTTGATTTTCAATTTGATAAACCAAAAAAAGAACTATATAAAATTATTTTTACATAATTCAATCTCACTCTCTAATATGCACCAAAATACATATAATATGCATATAATATGTTCTGACACATGCGTATAATATGCACCAAAATACATTTAATTGTAAATTTTAATTATATAAATTTAAATTTAAATTTAATTACAAAATACATATAATATGCACCAAAATAATAAAAATTCATATTTTTAATGAGAGATAAAAGAAAGTTTATCTCTATATTGTTCTGACAATATGTATATATATATATATATATGTAATTAAAAAATATATTTTTAATGAGAGAAAAAAGAAAATTTGTGTTGGAAATAAAAAGTTGGATTAAAATTAAACAGAGAGAAAAATTTAACATAATTTTCATAATTTAAATTTAATTGATGAATTAAAATAAATTGACAAATTGGCCCAGCTTCGGTAGTTTGCTTATTTGTTTATTTGACTTATAAATAAAAAAATAAGTCACGTAGTAATTAAATAAGTCAAAAATAAAAAAAATAAGCAAATAAGTTAAATAAGTCAAATAAACTCGTTTGAGTAGTCAAATATGCTAAAATAAGTCAAATAAGCTTATTTATAAACCAAACGAAGTTATTTATAAGTTAAGTAAGCAAATAAACCACAAGTCACTCAAATAACTTTGTCTAAATAAAATTTAACTTATTTACTAATAAACAAATAAGTAAATTACTCAAACAGCCAAAATACCCTTGCCAAAGATTTGTGAAAGCTAGTTAATGAAGATAAAAAAGATGAGTGTGTGTCGTAACATTATAGTACTTTTATCTTTACATTACAGAAGTAATTATTCGTTTATCCAAGGCAGAATGTGACATTATTTACATTGTGTTTATATTTAATTATGTAGCGAATAATGTTTTAAATTATAAAATATATAATAATGACCTACTTTGTTTAGCAAGTAAAAAGTAAAAATAATTTACTTAATATATATCAAACTTTTTTACTATTAAAAAATATTCCATAAAATAATATTTTATAATATTTTCAAAGTACTTGATAAGTTTATATATAATATATAAAAAAAGTACAAATAGAGGTGAACAAGTAAAGAAAGCTAAAAATTTTATTCATTATTTAAGTTACATCATATATATAAAACCAAAAATTTGTACATCAAATACTTTATTAGAGACAAACATCGCACAACAATACCATATTTTAAAACTGCACACTTCTCCGTTTTTTATTTCTTGCTGTTTTTTTTCTTGTTTGATCTCTTTTTTATTTTTAATAAATCCACGGTGGCCATCGTCGTCATAATATCAAGCAATTAAGGGCATTTGCGTCTGCCGCCATGAGTAGTCATGGTGTAGTAACAGAGACAGACTTCCTGATTACCGGAAGTTCCCGGTGGTACGCAGTTGCACCGGTCACAGCAAGTCCCGCACGCCCTATTGCAGAGGTTTTGCCTCGACGCTAACCGACACCTGGCAGCTCATGCAGCCCCACAATCTGAAAACCATGTCACATAAAAGGAAATCCAACAACAAAAATCATGAAGTGGAATTCAAACACTAGTCAATTTTAATACAAATGAAGGGCTAAAATTCGAGAATTAGAAGAAGCCGTTAAAAGAGAATTGAGAATTTTAAATTTGCTCAAAAAAAATTAATCTATTTAAACAAGTTTAAAAAATTGCGATTAAATAAAAAAAAGTAAATTTTCTCTGCTCTTGGTCCGTGAGAGTTTATAGGATTGTTTTGATTTTTATTTTTTTAATTATTTGTTCTATCATCATTTTGTTAGCTTTTGAGGGTGTGCATCGAGCTCCTTTGTATATATTTAATTTTGATTAATACATATTTAATTATCTTAAAAAGAGGCTAAAATTCAATTTATATAATTAATTATTCTGTTTATATAGCATTATTGCACATAAAAACGCTTTACGATTAGCAGCAGTTGATTGCGCTTGTTAATTAGTTTATTTATTTTTTATCAAATACACAAATAGTTGATGTTTTGATCACTAAAAATCATGTTTAAATATAGTACTACTACTACTACATATATATATATATATATATATATATATATATAATCAATCACAAATCAATTATAAAAAAATATATTTAAGTTATTTTATTGCGTTTGAAACTCACAACAAAATATTATAAATTGTATATGTACAATAAAAGATTGAGATATATCTTTTGTAGTTGGTTTTTTTTGTGTTGGAAGTATTTACCATTTATAAAAGAAGCGGTTGTGGAAAATTATTATTTATTATGGCATGAGACATGGAAAATGTGAAGAGAAGGCATGAGATGTACCCATTTTCGAGACATAAGAATTCTGGGCAGCGTTTGTGTTCACCTGCAACTTCAAACAATATTTTATTTAGATTAATTTAATGATTCCATGATAAAGAAAGTAAAAATAAGAAGAAGGAGAAGAAAGAAGCAAAGCAAAGGATACACATAAATATATAAACACTAATATTATAGTGACCATATAATTTTGCGATGACATCTGAGTATTATAATATATATATATATATATTTATTTATTTATTTATTTATTTCAAACACGTGCATCCATATATCTTGTGAAAGAAGATGAGACCTACCGTTTCATCAGCGTCAACAAGATGGAGAAGAAAAAGAGAAACGAAAACTGAAGCAATTAGAACCTTGGATGAGATGGCCATGGCTGAAAGTAATGGAAACCAGAACTAATTCTTGTTTCAGAGATGATACGTGAGAGCAAGGAATGAGTGTTATATTTATAGAAAGAAAAAGGGAGAGGGAGAGTAATAAACAGCTAGGGTAGGTGCATGCTAGGTTGGGAACATTCTCATAATGGGGCCGTGGGAGTGCTTTGTGGCGAGGGTTGGAAGGATTAATAGAATCATACATGTGGCGGTGTGAAATTATGATAATACTATGGGGACACTGTTTTGCACTTCAGTATTACATGCACTTCATTATTATATAATGTGAAATTTTAGGTGTGCCGTTTAAAATAAATGATGAGACAATAACGGTTGAAAAGGTACAAAAAATTATTATTGGGATTGACAGATCGATAGGTCTTTAAGATCCATTGATCGGTCTGTAAAAACATTACAAGCTGTCTCTAACGGATGGACGAACAGATTAATCAAAGTTGATAGACGAATCAATCGTTCTGCAATAATACTGCGTGCAGTCAAAGGCAGATCGATTGGGATCGATGACCGAACAAACAGTTTGTTTCGGAACTGCGTTTTTAAGTGAAAATTTTAATGATATCCCTTATTGTGTATTAATAAATATGGAGGTATACCAATCTTTTTGAACTTTTCCAGTTGTTAGGGGTGGGGTGGGGTGGGGTTGAGAGTACAGCCTGCGTTCGTTGAACAATTTCTTCACAGGGGGACATGCTTTTTATGCAGCAGCCAAAAGTGCCCCGAATTATGGTGGGTCTAGAAGGCAATGGGGATAGGAATTAGGAATTAGGATTGAGATGGGAATAATAGTTTTAAAATGTAAAATGAATGAGAAGGACGTGGTGGAGTTGAGTTGGTGTGTGAAACAAAAAGCAGTAATCCAGTATCAAATAAAATAGACAAAAGTACAAGAAGGAAACTAGGTAGGTAGATACTTTGAAGCCAATGAAGCTTTATCCTAGGTTGATTGTCGTCTTCTTTCAAAACTGGCCAAAAACTTGTGGTGTCCGCGGTTATTTGTTGTCCGCCGTCCCGGATAGAAGAGTCAAGATTAGATCAAACCACGGGTCTAGGGACTGTAATGGCTTGTGTTGTGACGGAAAATGAATTGTTTTATTTTTGTGTGCATGTTCACTCGTTGCTAGAGGCGTGCACTAATTCGTTTTAATTCATCAATTCATTTTTATTCGTCAATTTGCATTAACCCAACCGTCTTAATTCATCATTTCGCTTCAACTCATCAATTTGCAGTAACCCAACCGTCTAGAGTGATTTGTGTGGAATGGTGGATGGGATTGGATGGGTTAAATAAAGAAAATATAAATGGTGGGTTAATTTTATTTATTTATTTATTGTGAAGATAGGCCACTCTCAAGTAATTCTATTGTTACTAATACTATTTTAGTTGGATACTTGAATGATTGTGTTACTGTTATGCTTACTGGATTGGAAATATGTTTTGTTTCTTAGAAATTTAGAATTTGTTAGAATCTATTGTGCACGGTGGAAACTTAAAATGTGTTATTTTAAAATATACTTGCTAAGAATTACTAAATTTAGCAAAATTTTTGATTTCTTTTTTAATTATTCAACCCACCAAGCGTTAGATTGAAACTGCTTAAAAATTTGATGAACCAGCTAATTTTAGAGACGAAGGGGATGGCAGTGGGTTGAAAATATCTCCACCCACTAATGGTGGAGTGAGTAAAATTTTCTCCCAATTCAACTCGACCTAAGCACATTCCTAGTTGTCGCAAAAAAAAAATATACGGATTTAGAAAAAAAGAAATGTGAAAATATTTTTTACACAGAATAAATTCCATAAATAATATAAGGTTATGCATCATAAAAAATAAAACCAAATATTTTCTTGCAACCACTAAACACAAATGCAATGAAATAGAGCTTTAATTTTTTTTTTCCCTTTTTGAACAACTGAACAAACCCCTAAAACCCTCGAGGGAGAATTTAGGCTATTTTGCTTACCTCTCAAAAGCCAATTTTTTCTTTTATTGTTACTGTGGGAAATGGGATTTAACTTAAGCCTAGTGGGGGCCAACCACAAGTCATTTAGTTGGAAAAGTGAGGTTGATGGTAATTTCTCGCGTTCTACCTACTTGTTTCTTTGCTCGGAATTTTATAAAAAAATTTCATCCATGATAATAAATAATATAGAGATGATATTTATTTTTTTCGTCTCGATTTTCTCAAATTTGTCCCTAATTATATAAGTTAAATACTTTTTACTTATAAATACATATATAAAGTTTAACCTTTTTAAATATAATACTATTAAAATATAAAAATATTATATTTATATCTCATTTTATTTTTTATTTTTTTTAATCTTTCACTATTTTAATTCTAATGTTCATCAACCACTATTTTTCTTTTATCATATTATTTCTACTCTCATTAATCACATTACTTTTACAATTTATTAATTATTCTTGGTATGTGTCCATTCTTGCCTCTGCAACTTTCCAAATCTTCCTCGCCCTGTCCTGTCCGATAAAATGAAGGATGGGATTGGAGGACCTCAAACCCACCCTCATCCCATCCTGTTTTAATTCCTAAATAATGTAGTAAGATCAACAAAGTGAGCATCGACGACTAAGAACGAAAATCGGTGTGACTCGCTCAGTGCCAACCTTAAAGGGATCAATTCGGCCAACAGGGTAGTTGGCCCAGATTATACCCGTTTGGCAATAGTTGGGACCACTTTCATCAAACTTCATGAGGATTACTGTTTTATGTTTATAAGCATCTGTGATGTAATTTTTATGACCGTTGGTCGATGTATACATTTTTATATTTTCGAGAGAAATTATAGATTTGTTGTTATTTTTTGTAATTTTTTATACAATTTTTCGTTAATTGGTTCAACGGTTTACAAAAGTAGTTTTTAATTAGTTTATATTTCATTTAAACTCTTGTACTATAATGGAGATTTTAGAATGGTTTATGTTCTTCTTTTAAAAAGTTATTTTACTCAAAATGTGTATTTTATTTTAAAAGCTTGATTATTGGGGCGTGATCGTAGACTTTTGGATTATTCTTTTAAATTAAATAAATTTTTGATAATAAATTTTATAAAAATTTTAGCTTTATTTAATTTTATAATTTTTTTATTAATTTATACTTAAATAATTTTAGTAATTATTCATGAATTTTTAGCGTGACTCATAGTTTGGAACGGGACAATTTACTTTACCATGACACACAACCGCTCATAGGGGTTCATTGCACAGGGCTCCTACAGAGGATAAAGCTTTCAATTCAAGAAGACACGCTCAAGTACGTGTCAGCTGGCCGTTAAGGAAAGTTAATATGCATTAAATATCAACCCAAATCCATTGAAAGGACAAAAAAGACAAAATTATCAAGCATGTATATTAAAATCGTGCATTAAATTTTTGATATTATTTTTATTTATTAATAAAAATTATTTTTTTATTTTAATAAAAATTTATATGAGTAATGTAGATATTTTATTATTTATTTAATATTATGTATGAGTGTTTTTTATTTTATAAAGTAAATAATTTGATATATAAAGTTTGATTTACACACGGAAGATCATATTATCATTTCTTGTGATGAGTTGGATAACGACATTGTTTATATGGTGAATATTAATTATTAATGAAATTTACATCCCGAATAAAGATTGATAAAACTTATATATTTTGATTATGTCAAACTCTATAAGTAAATTTTATAATTCGACGTATTAAATAAGTTAAGCGAAAGATCTGAAGAAATTATAAAATATGTCGATTAAATATAATTATTATTAATTTAATTTAATCGATGGGTATCTATAATCTTAACTGTGAAAAATAATAAGTATTTAAAAATAGGAGCTCAAAAATTCGATCTTAAAAATAAGATTGAGAATGCAATTACAATTTTTTAGTGGTATAATTTGTAATTTATATTTTTTAAAAATTACTTTTGGATTAAAGTGAGTTTTCCTAATTACATTTAAAGTTTATGCTTTATTTACTTTTTAGATCCCTAGTATAGCATAAATAAAACCATGGCCACCAGTGCACGTGAGATCATTCAGTTTCCTTAGAGTTTTCGTGTACTGATGAGAACCAAAAATAAAAGAGAAGGTAATATAAGGTTTGGAACACAAAAAATCTAAATACACACTTAGTTCGTATTTCGACGTTTGAAAACACAACAAAAGATATGAGCGGAGAAAAAATTGTCGGTTATCTACGTATTAATATTTGAATTCAAGTTCAAGAACATAAACGTAACCAAACTAGAGGGATCACGCAGGTATAATCTATTTATTATTTTAATTACTATTTTATATGTTGTGCGTATTTTTTTTAATAAACATGTAATGTAAATATTATTATTAGATATATTTAATTATGTTATTGTTATTATTATTGAATAACTACTATTATTTTTATATAGTCTTTTGATTGACGTATTAAATACATTTTTTATTTTTTAGAAACAAGTTTAAAAAAGTAACGTTAAAATTTTATAATTTTTCAACCCGTCAAATCACATAAACCGTGGGTTGAAACCGCCAAAAAAATCACCAAATCCGCTAGTTTTAATGATTAGTGGATTGGTAGTAAGTTGAAAAAACGACCACCTACCAAAAATGAGTTGATTAAAAAATTTTCTCCACTCACCCAAACCCAACCCGCGCACACCCTTAAGAGTTAGTTAATGAAGAAAAAAAAAGAATGTGTATCATAACATCAACACTTTTTCTTTATATAATATGAGTAATTATTCGCTTGACCCAAAACACTATGTGACATTGTATACATATTATTCATATCTAATCATGTAGTAAAAAATATTCTAGATTATAAAATAATAGTATCACTTTTATTTAGTAAGTAAAAGATAAAAGCGATCCACTTAGTGTATATCGAACTTTTTTATTGTAGATATTTGATATCCTCCTTTTGAAGATTGTTTTTTTTTTGTGAGAATTTTTTACTTGGAATTCTTTTTGCTTGTAGTAATTGCATTTAATCCATACGCATCTACTGTCATATAAAGAGTGACATTCTTCTTGCCACATGCAACTATCAGTGCACCTTTGGAAGTTTTTCAAGTATCGCCGTTGAAGGTTGTAGCATTACCTTTAGCTGCCAATTGTCCCATTAAAATTAAGTTCTTTCTCAGGTTAGGAATGTGTCTGACATCTTTCAATTTTCATTCAAATCTATTCATCTTAATCCGTACTTCATCATTGCCAGCAATGTCACAGGATTGATCATTACCCAGATACACATTTTCAAGGTTATGGGGTAGATATCTTTCAAAAAATTCTTTGTGTGAAGTAGTAAAGAGCGACGCTCTACCGTCTAATACCCAAGACTCTTCCTTACTTTCCAATGAGCGTATCAATGCCTCATTTGATCTCGAGGTGGAGGCAACATTGCTTCTTCCTTCTTTTCTAGATCTTTCTTTGGGGCTCTACATTGATTTTTGAAGTGTTCGGACTTGCCACAATTCCAACCCTCAATAATCTTTCAGTTTTTCTAATTCTAGGAATTGTTGAAATTTGTTGGATTTTTGGACCTTGATCTTTCGTTCTTTGATCTACCACGGTTTCTCGATCTGTCACACCAGTTTCTTCTATTTGAATTTATGTTACCGTTTTGTCTCTCATCTTGTGTCACTAAGGCATGCCCATGAGAGTTAACAATTGGATTTCGCAGGGTGTTTGTATTTAATAGCGAAGCTATCACTGCTTCTAATTTTGAAGTGTCATTGCCAACAAGCAACGTTGTGACAAGACTATCATAAAACGATGGAAAAGATGTTAGGAGAATAAGCGCTTTATCTTCTTCTTCAACTTTGATGTTGAGGCTCATCAACTAGGTCATGATTTTGTTGTAGTTATTGATGTGATCATGAATGTTGACTCATTCCCCCATTCTTAGCTGATGAAGCTGTTTCTTCAAAAATAGTTTATTTGTTAACGATTTTGACATATATCGCTGCTCCAATTTTTTTCATAGCTCAACAGGCGATAATTCGTTAAGCACCGAGTATTTGACCTCATTCGTCAAGCATAGGTGGATGGTACTGACAGTCTTTATTTCCAATGCAGTCCAAATAGCATCGTCGATATTTTCTGGTTTCTGACAGATCAATAGTTGTATTAAGTCACGTTAAATCAATATATTTTTTATCATGATCTGTCATAAACAGCAATTATTTCGTTCGTCAAATTTTTCTATGTTAAATTTTGGTGTACTATTACTCGTCATTTTAAAACATCAAAATCAGCAATTTTTTGGCTGAATCTCGTAAAATTGAGTACACGGTTGCGTCCGAAATGTTCAAATTAGCTAGAAATGAATCCTAAAGAGACCAAATCAGACCTGAATGCCCAGATGGCCTCTAAAAGAAAAGTTTGGCTTGATGCTAACGTGGCGCTGATAGCGCAGCTGTGGATTGAGTTGCAAGTACTGATGTGGCAGCTGACGTGGCGATTAACATGGCAAATAGTGGGTCCATCAGTGATCTGACAGGTGACATGACACTAACGTGGTGCATCTGGGTTGTCTTCCTCAGCGAGAAAAAACAGAGGGAAGCCTTGTTTGGCTTGCTGTAATTTTTGAATCACTTTAAATGGAGGGCTCATTTCAACGTATAATATATCGTCAGAATCATCTTTACGATATCTATACACTAGTGTAATCAAACAGTGATTTTGGCAAATTTGGGGGATGGCGTCGATGGCTCGTGTAGGCGCGTGGCTGTTCGAATTTTGTCGTGATTTGCAATGTTGGCTTCGTATCAGCTTGATCTACATACTGATATATATGCTTGGGTTTACAAATAGAGTATTTTGAAAAAATTGAACTTCGAACGTTGTGTTCAGGATTTGCACCCAAAAAAAAAACTCTCTTTAAACACCTTTTATTTTCTCCAAACGCTTCTATACCAATTATTAAAATATTTGAATAGTCCAAAAACACATAATTACGAACGTTAACAAGAACACACGTGGTTTGGCACAAATATCTCTACGCCCACGAAACACTTACACTTTCACTATATTTAAAATTTTTTTACAAAATATAGTACTTTTTTTTCATAGATTTTTTCTCAACTCTACGACACTATATTCGTACTGTTTAGAATTTATAAAAGAAGTGAGGCTGAAGAAAATAAAATAAAATCTTATAAAATTGTAAAAGGTGGGTTGAAAATAAGAGTGTCAAGATTTTCTTCGACGCAGAAATCTAAGGAGAAAAATTTGCTCATTGACCTTACCTATTAAATGTGTGTTTGACTCAAAATTACTAACATTATTATACTCTCACCATTTGGTGCATTTGGTCAAAGAATTTCAATACATGTAGCACGATTTTAAATTTTATGTTTGTAATAAACATAAGTTTAACAGAACTATAAAAGCCACATCATTTTGATTAATTTTTATTGTTACAGCATACAATTATATACATTTTTTTTTCAAAAAAAAATAAATGATATCTATTAAAAAACAATGATAATTACGTAAAACCTTTCATTTCAAAAGATAGCTCATACATCATGACTCTTAGGCTTTAAGGATCACACATACATCATGTGTGGCTAGTTAGCCAGTCTCTTCAATTATTTTCATGGGATAACTATTATGAATGAAATTATTAGTTAAATACTTTTTTTGGTGTATTGAAAGGTGTTTGATTTAATATAACCTAAACTAAAAATAAATATTATGTTGTTTGATTTTATATATAATTTGAGTAAAATTATTATAAAATTATAAAAGGAATTTATAGGAATAGTCTCATAACTCTTAAATTTAGTTGGGTGGTGATTAGATGGTAATAGTTCCAATATGGAAGGGTTTATAATAGTTACGAGGGTTAAGAAAATAACTCAATTTGATGCTCAATTTAATAAACCAAATAAAAAGCTATATAAAATTATACTTACATAATTCAATTTCATTCTCTAAACCCTAGAACAAACATAACCATGGACCATTAATTTTATGGCAAGACGGTGAATCTCTTTCAAAATCTTTATACTGACAGAAATGTTCAAACCCTATCCCTATTTGTAGGGAAATTTCATATGAGAAAAGACAGAATTTCAGTAGAGAAATTCAAAAATTGTGTTTGAAATAAAAAAAAAGGTTGGTTTAAAAATGAAAAATTAAAAAATTTTGAGTTTTAAATGAAGAGTTATGAGAGCTAGTAGAGGTGTGTAAACAACCCGCCAACCTGTACTAACCCGTCGATCCAACTCCACCTATGCGGGTTGTATAAGTGAATGAGTTGGGTTGGATGAGTTGAGAAAAAAAAAGCGTAAACTATAGATAAATCCCAATTTGAAATGTTATTTATGAATAAGTCATTTTTAAAAGTCTCATTTTCTATTGGGTCCTATTTTAATTTTTTTTTTGAAAATTCTTGACCTATATACCCCTGGTTGTTAGTAATGGCAACTCGATATATATAAAATGATTATTATCATATCTTTTATTTCAAAATTTGTATTTCCTTTTTTTCAGATGTTGTTTATGATTGAGCAGATTTTGTGAATGCACACAAAATAATGTGTTTTGTATATGCACACAATCATATTAAAAAGGTCAACACCAGGAAGTTGACGATTTTGAACCCATTTTTAGTAATTTTTGCACGTTAAAGATTGGTTCTTTATTTTTCGTCGAAGTGCGCTAGTTGTGTCACGATTTTTTGTATACAATTTTTACTTCTATAGATTTTGGTACGTAATTCCTTTTAAATTATGAGTTACGAAAATGATACATGAGAAATTGTTGTGTATCATTGTTGCAGATAATGATACACTAATTATATTCAAAAAATGATACATATGCTTAGAGGAACGATAACAACATCCAGAAAATGATACACTATTTTCTAAAACCACATAAACTGATATAATATTTGGCGAACACTAACAATATTTGAAAATGGTACAAAATTTAGTGAACACAAAAAATAATACACTAATAATGTCAGAAAATAATATATACGTCTAATGGAACGAAAATAATACCAGAAAATGATAAACTATTTAGTTAAACCATAAAAAATAATACACTATTTGCTGAACACGAATAAATAGTATACATGAAATAAAAAAATTTTAAAAATATTTCACATGAAAAAAAACATTGAACTAAAATACTGTATCATTTTCTGGAATATATTAAAGAACGTTGAACCGAAATAGTGTATCATTTTTTGAAATATATTAAAAATGTTTTAGAGTCATTCGAAGCTTCAAAATCGAAAATGGTAGGTTTGAGTCGATTGTGTTAGTTAATTTCTTAGAGCAGTTTCAATAAAGTGTAAACGAAAATATTTAAGAAACGCAAAGGAGATGATTGAATGTAAGGATAATTTCAAAATGCCAATTTAAAATGGAAACTATCACAAAGTTGAACTAATATTAGGACCAAATAGAACAAGGAAGCTTGAAACAAAACTTTATTAAAAATTACCATAAAAAAATTTGGATGGATTGGTTACAAGTTATTTTTTTACAACCCACCATCCGATATATAAACCAAGAAACTTTACTCTTTATTAGAGACTAACATCGTACAACAATACCAATTATTAAAATTACAGACTTATCTATTTTTTATTTCTTGCATTTTTTGTATGATCTCGTCATCCTCACGGTGGTCATCGTCCTCGGAATATAAAGCAATTAAGGGCATTTGTGTCTGCCGCCATGGGTAGTCATTTTGTAGTAACAGGGACAGACTATCTCGTTACCGGCGGTTCCCGGTGGTACGCAGTTGCACCGCTCACAGCAAACTCCGCATGTCCTCATGCAGAGTTTATTCTTCCACGATTTCTGACACCTGAAAGCGCATTTAGCTCCACAGTCTGAAAGCCATGTCACATAAAAGGAAATTAGTTAAGAGTATTGAAATCCAATAACTTTTGATTAAAATTTTTTTTTTTTTTGTCTCAACGAAATGATGCAAATAAGTAAAATATTTAGCAAAAAGATAAAAAAAAAATCAATATAAATAAATAAATAATTCAAAATTTAACCCAAATATGACTATATATATTTAATAGTTAGTTTTATGTGTACAAAGTATTTTCCCTTCAAATAAGAAGCTGCTGTGGATAATTATGATTGCATGAGAAATTGGAATGTGAAGAAAAGGCATGAGATGTACCGTTTGTCGCGACATAATAAGGATTGTTGGGAGCGGTTTTCACCTGCAATTTCAAACAGTATTATTTAGATTAGTTAACGATTCCAGGATTACGAAAATAGCGAAGTCCCCAAAAAAAAAAAAAGGGAAGAAAAAGGGGAAGAAGACACGTGTGTGTGTGTATATACATACCCTAATGTTATAGTAATTATATTTTAGTAATTACATTTAAGTATCATATGATGTGTCATTTATGTGTGGTGTTAAGCGATAAATGATGAATTCATATGATGACATAAATATTCACATTAAATGATACATTACGTGATATTAATTAAATATAATTACTAAATATGATCATTATAATATTACTCATATATATATATATATATATATATGTTGGGAGTGAAGATTAGACCCTACCCATTCATCGGCGTCAACAAGATTGAGAAGAAGAAAAGAAACGAAAACTGAAGCAATTAGAACCTTGGAGATGGCCATGGCTAAAAAGAAATGGAAACCACAGCCAATTCTTGTTTTGGAGATGATACGAAAGAGAAAGGAACGAGTGTTGTATTTATAGAGAGAAGGAGAAAGAGAAAGCAAGAGGGAGAGTAATAAACGGCTAGGATAGGTCTATGCTAGGTTAAGTTGGGAACATTCTAATAATGCAAAAAAAAATTTCTATCCATTGTTGTTTAAAGTAATTTGAATTACATATTTTGTGTGAATTTTATGTAAAAAATAGTAAGTCAACGCAAATGTGCGATTTAGATTAATTTGAGAAAATGCAGTTGGAAGGACAAGAAAAAATTACTCCTCATAAAGGGGGAAAGGGGCCTAGAGGCTGTTGGGGAGTT
>JAOTRH010101870.1:0-15863 GCA_034768845.1 Heliamphora exappendiculata
AGGGGGAGAGTTTTACTTGGGGTATTGTCATTATCTAGTAGACTAGTACAGTTTCTGTTGTGCTGTATATTTATTTGGCCACCTTAACAGATTACTATGTTTTTTAGAATGTAAGGTCCAAAGGGATTTGCTCTGATCTGTGTATGATAAAAGTAAGTTTTTTGTTTACTTTTTCTTTTTTTAAACTAGTAATGCTACCTACTGTAAAAGTTACCCATAAACTACCCACAATTCAATATGAATGGTCCAAATTCAACTATCAAGTAGCAATTTTATTTATTTATTTATTTATTTTTCTCTTGTTCATTATAGCTTTCTCTTTGCAGTCTCTGGCTTTCCGTTGAGTGCTTTGACATGTTTGAGGCGGATATGCATTGCCATGGAGAGACAACGGAAGTTGCTGTGAAATGTTGTCATGGTGTAGGTTAGACACCTGCAAGGATTATAATATGCTCCTTTCTTTTGGCCTTCCATTTTGTGCTGGAACTTGTCTCTCCCTCTCTCTCTCTCTCTCTCTCTCTCTCTATATATATATATATATATATATTTACTTATTGGAGATGAGTGTTTCCTTTTTAAGGGATAAGGGGAGATTTAATTTATGTCATTTTACATCTGTCAACTTGGATCGTATTTATTTAAGCTAGTACGAATACATGAATCAAATGGATCGGTCCATTTCAATTACAATGGCGCATAGCTCTGCCCTCTACCTATATCATATATCATAGGTTTCTTTTTCATATGAAAAATTATTTTGGCACTTTCCTTTTAGCCAATTACACTCCAAAATTATAAAATTTCCATTCATTCTCTATTCATTTTTTTTTTCTATAAAGAGGATAGGAGGATGATCTTATTTTATTTCTAAGGAAAAAGTTACAAAGTAAAGATAATGGTGAAAGACCACTTATGTTTACAGTATATAACAAAAGTGGGAGGGAGAGAGAGAAGTGTAATCAATGTATGTTGGTGTTGACCAAGCGTTCATCCTTTCCTTATTTATAAAGGCCTATGGATTCCTTTGGAGTGGACTTGAAAATTTCAGGTGAAGTTTGCTAGGTGCAATGCCAGGTGTCCTTGAATAATTAGAGTTGGGTGAAGTATTTTTTTGTTGTTGTCTCCTTTTATGAATGGTGGAGAAAGTATTTGTCTTGTACTGCTTTTGATAGTCTTCTGATGGTAGACACTGTGCTGTTAGTGCATTGTCTTTGAGCGTTGACGGACTTTAAAGAATTTTATCTTTACCTTTGTCATTTACTGAAGATGCCTTTTCTTCTGCTTTGTCAATCAATGAGTCCCATTAATTTTCTAAATGGACTTCTCGGTCTTATTGGTTTGGATCTTGTGATTTTCCAACCAAACAAGTGTATCGATTAGAATTTGGTTTGGATGTTGTGGGTGTTGTCATACATGCATCACCCTTAGCTTGAGATGCTACTGAAAAAAAAACTCATTTTTATATTTGCAAGCATCTTGATATAAAATTGTGTTTCGAGGAATTTACTGGGAGAGGTACTGATGGTTGTTGAATTTAGGAAACTTATTTTTGTGAGAACTCAAAATTAGTTGATTGGAGTGGGAGGAGGTACTGATGGTTGTTGAGTTGTCTGGTAAATAGTAACATGCTCTTTAACTGCTTGGTTTATTACAAGAGCTTTTTATGGTTGACACTGCCCTTATAGTAACATACAGATTCTTTTAGAGTAGACTTGAAAATTTAAGGTGAAATCTGTTGGATGCGATTCTAGGTGTCCTTGAATAATGAAGTTGGGTGAGTACTTTTTTTTTGTTGTCTTATTTTATGAGTAGTGGACAAAATATCTGTACTCTTAAGTAGACTCTTTTGTCTTTGGCAGACGAACTTTAAATAATTTTATATTTACCTTTATCATTTTCTAATGTTGCCTTTTCTTCTGCCTTGCCAATCAATTTGGGCGGCAGAAAAAATTTCGAAGAAAAAATTAATCGAAAAAATTTCTTCCTTTTGAGATTGGGTGAGGCAATTGTCAAACTAACTTTTGAGATTGGGTGAGACAATTGTCAAACTAACCTTGAAGGCTACCGGTAAAGCCATTACTAATGTATTTGACTACCAGCTAGTTAGGATTGCCTACAACTTTACGGGCACAAGCATAAATAGTTTTACCAGTATAGGAATTATGATATTGAAATAAGTTTTCTAAGCAAAGATCTTGAGGTGTAGGACGCTTATGGTACGTTTAATGAATATAGGAAGTAGAAGTTCCTGTTGGTTCATATTCATTCTTATTTAAGGAAGATTGAATAGCTTGGGGCATCTGATTTCGGCGCATACTAAGATGAAAAAAATACATTGTTGACCAAGAGTATTGAGCTTTTCATTAATTTTTAATGAGCTTAATTTAGTCACGAGAAGCCCAACAAATTCAGAATCACGTTTATAACTAGATAACTTAAATCTGGGCACAGAAGGGGGACCAATCTCAAGGTTCTACTCGAAGTTTTGCCAGACCCATACCCGTTGTGGGTCAAGCACCATCTGAAGTTATTTCTTACCCAAGCTGCTAAAATTTTTGGAAAACCTAACGTAACATGGAATCCTCTCGACAAACATTATGGTATTTTACCGAATTTCAAATTAGTTGAATTTCGGGATGAAATTTTTATTTTGTTCTTTACTTCTTAGAGTCCCACCATTCAAAGATTTTTCTTTTATAAATGGTGGAATAGTTTTAATATAAAAAAACACTTTAAAAAAATAAAATAAAACACGTAGTGGTAGAGTATGCTATTTTTTCTGTTGAGAAAACAAATCTTAAGAATCAATAACAATGCATACAGATTATATCGAAAAAATAAAAATCTTAGAACTCGATTAAAACCCTACACGGTATAATAAGGGTTATATTTTTGAGATATCTATGATTTGATCTTGTCTCAACACTTTAATAGAAATATGTCAGATGGATGCGCACGAGTAGAAATTAGATTGCGTTTCAAGTCTTCTACCGTATTCTGTACGACTAATCACAAAAAGAGAGCGAGTTCTTAATTTCGTGACCTCACTCGGATGCCTCTTTTTAATATCACAAAATGTTAGAAAAACTATAGCTGCAAAGAGATTTAGTTGCATATAAATAGACTATGGTAGGATCTGATAATTAAATAAAATTCAGGCTCTTTATGTAATTAGGAAAGCCTAATTCATCCTGAATTATATTTATAATTTAATAAATTTAAATTCAATCAGTAAAAAATTATAATTGTACTCTCAGTCTTATCTCAAAAAAATAATTTCAAGCTCCATGTTTGTATATGCTTATTTATCTTCCTACGCTAAGATTACAGATACCCGTCGATTAAATTAAATTAATGATAATTTTATTTAATTGACCACTTATAATTTTTTAAAAACTTTCTATTTAAGTTATTTGATATGTCTGATATAAAATCTATTTACATGGTTTGATATCATTAAAACTTATAAGCTTATTTAAGGGGTATCATAAATCTCTATTCCAATGCGTGAATTTCGTTAACAATTCATATTTACCAAACACGTAATGCCGTTGTCCAATTCATCGAGTTTATTAACCTCTAAAAGATCTCCTTTTTATAAATTAAAATAACAAATACTAAATATATTTGCTTATTAATTATTTCGAGAATAAGATGATAATCACTCATAATAATCAGTGGTATTAATTATTTTAAATAATCGGTATAAAAATAATTACCTCAAAATTGTCTTATTTAACACACAAAATATACTTGCGTAGTGAGTTAGAACTATACAATTTTCTATAATTAAGACAAACTTATTAAAACATTGTACTACAATCATATCGATGGTGTATTTAATTCTATCTAAGACTTTGAACAAAAAAGCTTATACTCTATAAAAATTGATAATATGATCTTTTGTATATAAGTCAAACTCTATACAACAAATCAATTACTATGCAGAATAAAAGAAACATATGCATGACATTAAATAAATAATGCAGTGCAAATATTGCTCATCTAAATTCTCATTAAAATAAAAATAACAAATTTTATTAATGAATAAAACAAATATCAAAATCTATTATATAAAAGTATAACTTTTAGTATATATAACTACTAATTCTCTAACCACCCTCTCACCTTAAACGACTATGGGGACCGCTTTTCTTGGTGAATTTAGTCCATAGGTTGCAGGGTCGGTTCTCAGTGATTTGGCGCCCAAAGCAGAGGATTAAAATGGGGCTCTTATAATTTTTTATATTCAATAATTTTAAGAAAAAAACATTACAGAATTTCAATGAATTAAATTTTTGTCTTGTTGTTTCACAATTCAATAATATTCAATTTACAATCAAAATAATGACAAAAGGAATAAAAAATAGTAATACCTGAACAAAAAAATAAATAAATCAACAGCAAAAAAAATATCACTTGAACACTGCTCTTCGCACATTTTTTGTTGTAAAACTACTAATTAAGTTTATATAATCAAGTTTATCTAGTATCTATTTTTCAATGAATCTCATCGCTAATCTATTCAACATTTCTTGTGACATTGTTGATCGAAAATAAGATTTGATCGTCTTTAACTTTGAAAAGCTCCTGTCTCCCGATGCTACTATAACATGTATAGTTGACAATATCTGATATGCAATCCATGTATTCGGGAAATAACCATCCATTAGCTTCAAATAACTCGGTACTTCAATTGACTTTTCTGTTTGTTTTGGTAAAACTTTTTTTAGAACTTTCAATTCTAAAAATAAATTTCTCCCATCAATATCAGAAATTTCATCATGTTTCAAAAAATCTTCAAGTTTGGCACAATAGGTCTTATAACATTCATCGTTGACAGAGTTCAACTTCTTCAAATCAAACAAAAATCCAAAAGTTCTCTCATATATTTGAAATTGATCGAACCTGCTTTTGAGTGAAGAAAGAGCTTGATCTACTATATATCTGAAGTAATTGACTCTAAAGGATTTTCAACTGACTGAGTCGTTTCATCGTCAACATTCTCATCAAAATGTTTCTTTCTGCGAATGGCACGCATTTGACGAAAAACAGGCTCAATTTCCATTGCTGTTGCAACTTCTTTTGCTTCAATCATAACCTCCACAAATCCAGTTTCCCTATACCTTTCAAAGAATATTATAAGCCCTTTTAAGTGATCTATGGCGTTTCCTATATCCATGTCTTCACTTTGAAAGATCTTACTAACAGAGTTAACAGTAAACAACAGATTGTGCCAAATAATCACGCCAACCAAAAACTCAAAATTCTCAATTTCATATGTTGCTAGAGACTCGGCTTCACCCTTTGTTTTGGGATTTTCACTAGTATTTGCTAACTCAAGTAAAGCATCTCTTATTTGTAGAGCTTGGTATCTTATTACTTTCACACTTTCAACGCGATTTTCCCAACGTGTTTGTGACAATGGTTTAAGAGTGAGACCTTCCATGTTAGCTTTCAAAACTTTTCATCGCTTTGTCGAAAGATGGAAACAATACATATATACGCTGGACCACTCCAAAGAAAGATACGGTTTTAGAACAAGAGTTGGCCATATCACAAAGAACAAGGTTAAGACTATGACAATCACATGGCGTATAAAATGCTCTAGGATTACTTCAAGTAGTCTTTTTTGTACACCTTTGTGTTTTTCTTTTATATTGGAGCCATTGCCATACCCTTGTCCTCTTATATCATCAATACAAAGTCGAAGAGTACTCAATACCTGTTTAAGTTAAATGAAAAGTCCCAATCCTGAGGTATCTTCCACCTTCAAAAATTCTATAAAAAATTCTTGAACCTTTATTGGACTTGTGTAATATCCACACATCGTATTACAAGTGACATTTGTTCTTCGTGACTTATATTCAGAGTACAATCAAGGATAACTGAAAAGTATTGCGCTTCTTTGATTCTTGAAACAATTGTACTTTTGATTTTACCTGTTAACATCTGAATCTGTTCATTTTGAATTTTGTGACCAAGATAATGATAATGAACCTCATTCCTACCAATTTTTCAAAGATGTTATTGCATTATTGGATCAAATTCGACAATCATCTCAATTATGCTTAAATTTTTTTTATTTCTCTCTTGATAAATCTTTTCATTATCTCCACGAAATGCTAAATTATTTTGTGCAAGTGTTTTAACAACAGCTAGTATCCGCAATAATACTCTCTTCTAGTGCTCTCTCTCTTTGTTGATTTGTTCTTACACATTTTTGTCGATTGTTTCAGTCTTTTGCAGTCTCATGTCTAACTCAATCTATTTGCTCATGCATATAATGTGCTCAGCACTACTTTCATGACCTTTAAGTCCCTGACCAATATTTCTCCAATCTTTAAATCCTTTACAAGCTAATTGAGTTCTGTTTCCATTTTGTTTAAACAATTTACAACAAAAGAAAAAAATTCTGTCCAAAGCATCTGAATAGATTAGCTATTTTCTATCATGTATCTCTCAATTTGATACATACTGAATATATTGTATAAAAGAAAAATGTCTACCAGAAGCATCTTTAAGAAAATTGTCATCATCATTTATTCTTCTAGCTCTAGGACCTCTTTCTACGAACAAATCTCTTAAATTTTGATCAATATGGTCCCAATTACTTAGATCATCAATATTTAAAAATTCATATTCTGAACTCAACCCTGCATTTTGACTCTCATCCGCACACTGATTATCGTCTAAGATTTTATTCACTAAATCATTATTTTCTTCATTTTTCAAATGTTCAAGTTCTTCTTCATTCACTGAATTTTAAACCAAACTAGAATTTTCTATTAATTTTTTTTCACTAAAAAACTTATCAAGAGATCCCACTTGAGATTGAACTAATTCTTTTACTTTTTTCAGATCTAGACATATATTTTTTAGGAGGCATGATTATAAAATGCTGCAAATAAAAAACATAGCAAATAGAAAAGAATTAAAAAAATTAAAAAATAGCAAACAAAAAAATATTTAATTAAGTGCACAACATATATTAACATATATTATATAATAAACATATATTAAAAATAACAAACAAAAAAGTATAAATAGCAAACAAAAAAATATTTAATGACATAAACATATATTATATTATATATATAAATAATAAAAATAGTAAAGTGAGTTCCATTTAGTCTCAGAGAGTGAGACGCACCTGCAGAGAGAGAGAGAGAGGCACGCACAGCAGCAACAGAGAGAGAGAGAGAGATGCTGAGAGCCTGAGATGGCAACGGGCGACGACGCACACGACGACGACGCTGAGGCGGTGAGTCGGCGACGCACACGGCACACGGCGACGACGCTAAGGTTTTTCTCACTTGCGTAAGAAGGATTCACAGATTCAGACGGCGACTTAGGATTGTATGAATGAGATGGCGATTTACGATTTTCTCCGTCTGTTCTAAGTGTATTTGATGTAAAAAAAATCAATATTTCAATATTAATTTTATTTTAAAATTGAGGGCCCTTAATTTTTTCCCAAATTTGGGGGCCCAAAGCCACTGCCTTGTGAGCTTTGCTCCAAGGTCGGCCCTGTTTATTGATTGTTATATTGTATTGTAAAGATTCCCTTATATATTCATACCTATGTATACATATAAAATTTGGTTGGAGATTAGAAAATTTATTATTTTTTTTGTGTATGATTTTGTGATTTAATACTTTATATTATTATTATTATTATTATTATTATTATTATTTTTATTTTTATTTTTATTTTTTTTGTAAGTCTTGAAAATATAATTATCTTTTTTTTTTTTGAAAGTTGAAATCTTATTTGATTTGATTTTAAATATTGTATTTTATCTTATTAAAATAAAGTTGGCACATACTTCTAGGTGATCTAACACATTTGACATATATGTATTTATCATATATATGTATTAATTAATGTTGATTGTATGAAATTATGAGTGAGAAATATTCCAGGGACTTTTGTGATATTTTAAAGACGTGAGGGACTAGTATGTAATGATTGATATTAAGAGCTTTAGGAACTCTTGGGTGTAATTATCTTAGAGACTTGGGGTCGAAATGCGATTTTTGGAAGTTACGGGGTTTTAGACCTTTGAGTATAATTTTGTTTTTATGTTGGGGCTTGGGTTTGATTTTTTTTATTTTTTGGATCTGGAAGTCAGGTTTTGCTGTAACAGGATAACACATAGATTGTTGGGTTTGAAAGGCTACGAGGCCAAGTCAACATTTCTTATGAAGGGTTTGGGGCTCGAAATTTCATTTCTAAATTTAGCTCTTTAGAGTTTTGAGCGAATGTTCTTAGGGTAACTTGATAATCTTCGAGATTAGAGGACTTTCTTTTTATTTTAGAGTTTTTCATTCTCGGGGTCTGATTCTTAGATTTTGATCATGTTAAGATTTTAACTTTATTATGACCTAAGATCCTATCGATTTACCATCACTAATCCTATGATTTAGAATTTGGTCCTTACATCTAAACAAGCCAATAATCCAGAATGATAATTTGCGTACAACAATATAATCGAACAAACCCTACCATTAATAAATCAACCCAAAAACAATGCATTTTTTCGATTACAAACTGACTGATACCTATATTAGTACACCTAAATACAAAACCCCACAATCTGTGATGAACAAAATGTCAGTAAATAACCCGAAATCGACTTCAAGTATTCTTGAATATCATCATTTGGACTACAAATTCATGAATCCACTTGAACTCAAAATTTTATATTGGTTGAACATTGCAACGATTGAAGAACAGTTTACATACGCAATGATTGAAAAGTGAAAATATCTTGCACTTCATGTAACTGATACATTCTACAATTAGGGGTTTAGGGCTCAAATAGTTCGGTTTGGGCATCTGAACATACGGTTGCAATTGTATTGCCATTGCTTGTGCTCTAAATAAAATAAAATGAAGGAAACATACTGATGCGAATCATTAAAATCAAACATCAAATCCAAGCATGCAACTAATACATTGTTTAATAATCGTATAACAACAAACATGACACTGATATATTGGTCATTGTTCGTATCATTTGCAAATGAAGAAGGGGGGATATAGGGTTTGAAATCCATACCTGCTCATTATCGAGTTATACTACCCTTTCAAACCAAGGTTGTATTCCCTTTCAAACCCGATTGTCATCTTGCTTCTAGTTTTTCTCGGAAGAAATGATTTTGGCTTGAATCTGACAGATTATGTTCTGCATTATGCTGATCGTCGGCTTCGGCAACCTGATATTTTGTTCTTGCAATAAATTTGGGAAGTCAATCGCGAGAATATCGTTTGAAATGGCATTAAATCGCGTAGTTTGGGATTATTTTGGTCATATATCATAAAAGCGAATTTACTTTGGGACTGATACTAATAAAAAAAGTATAAGTAAGATTAAATCTAACACTAGTAGTAAAAAGATGACTAAACTCAAAATTTTCCTTAAAATTATTACCCATATCATTTTGCTTAATCTTTTTTTTTTTTGGCATCTACCTATCTAAATATACTCATATAACACTCTTCTTTGTGAATTGATAGACTTTGGGCAACCAACTCCACTTTAATTAAGGGCATGATAGTAGGGCACGTGATAGGTGTTGTACAAACCACTGTTACAATTAGTGGGAGGTTTGTTGTAACTGAATAATACCTCCATTAATATGAGAATGAACAAAGGTCACATATTATAATTATCACTCAAATAAGTGTTGGGAAAAATAGTTTTGAAGCTTTAATCTTATTTAATTTTGAGCCATAATTAAAGTGAGACTCACACCCCGATTGTGAATACATTACTTGAATGTATTTGTGTTTTCGCCATAATTTATATTTTCTATCGAGAATGTTATTTTATGTCCAAATGTATGTCCAAATGGCCTGTTAATTTTTATAAAATCTTGGTGGAATATAATTATATATTTAAAATGCCTATATGTAATATTCTTAAAGGATGACAAGTTCAAAAACTCACATAGCAGTTACAAAAAGTTATACCAATGACATTTGGCATCGTAGAAGAAAGACTTGCTTAAAATAGTTATAAGTAGTTACCGATAGTTATAGATAGTTATTTGTGGAGATTTTTCTATAAATAGTTATACTGTAATCATATTGTAAAAGAAACTGACTCCATCAATCTAAAAATAGATTTTGTCTCTGTTTTGTTTTAAAATTTTATCGTTATCTTTATTTATATGTTTATCTTTAAGGATCAATTCATCAATGAATTTTGTCTTTACTTAGGAGTAATATAATGTAGATGGTTCTCGTTCTTCAAAAATCTTCAGTATCGAGAGAATGCTCAACATTTGCTGAGCAACCGTAGGCAAGTGGTAATATTTATTTCTTGTAAATCTTTATTTCTATTTCATGAAAATTAATAAAATCTCATTTTATTAGTCTTCAATCTCTATTTTCTTGCCACAATCTCTTGGTTTATTCAGCCATTTTTATACCCAACAAAATCCTGAAACAAGATACGAAACTGCAACCCAGTTTTGGGTGTGATATCCATATCGATCTCAACGGAAAGAAATTGTTGTTTATTTTTTGCAAACAATTTGATTAATCAAAATCGATTAGTATTAAATGAAAAAATAATGGTAATATGTTTTGTCTCACATTGAAAATTCATATTGGACTAAGTGAAGGACAATGAGATAGAGATTATAATTTTGACATCATGATTTATAAAGATGGACCTTTTAGATGAAATGCTTTAGTCTCACAATTTTTATATTAAGAAAATTAGTCTTATTAAATTTAAAATAATTATATTATGTCTAATTTGTTCTTATTTAAGAGTTAATCTTTTCATTTTGGACAAATGAAAATATTCAAATGATACATTTATCAAGCTAACATAATTGTTGGGAATGAAAAGTGATACATTTTTATTTAATTAATGTCTCAATTTTATAAACTAATAAATGTATCACTTATCACATATGACTAAAACTATATAAAAAAAATTTGCTACGGAACTAAAACTCTATTATCAATTGATAATAGGACTTATACTAAAATTACTCTTAAAAAAATTACTTTTATCATGTCATGAATAAAAATATTATGTGAACAAAATGGGACAATATCCCTCACAAATCAGTGAATTTCACATTATGGAAGTAAAAAAATTTCGATTGTGAGGAGTTATATCCCATTTTATTCACATAATTAAGTTGTGCCTATATTGGCTACCGTCGCGTGTCGCAATGAATAAATGAAAAACCACAAGAGTAAACATTTCGACATGGGTAGCGGAAGAAACAAATAAAGAACAATATTGAAACCACTTACAATTGAGTTCTACTAAGATTCAGATACAAATTCGAACAAACATTTATCTTACATGAAGTAATTCACAATTTTGTGGAACAAATCTATTGTGCAGCGGCTTCAATCCACGCAAAATAGATAAATAAATAAAAAAAAAAGAAGCAATCACAAACACACAAAAATATATGTGGTTCGGCGAGGTACCTACATCCACAAGAATAGAGAACAATTCACTATTATCAATACGGATTACAAACACTTCTTCCTCACTCTCTATAGCCTTTAACTTGAGCCTCTCTTGTGTATTACACGCCCCCTATTCAACTCTAGGGTTTCTGGTTATAACCCCTTGAATATTAGGTCAAAACTTAAGAGAGTCGCAATCCTAGTAGCCAACTAAAAGACGCAAACCCAAACAGACCGCTCGATCGATCTATGAATTGATCGATTTGACTGTTTCGATTTCTCCGTAGTCCTAGTAGATTGCTCGATCAATCTGTCCCAGTGACAGCTTCCTTCACATTTTGACAAAAAAATTCAAGACAAATATCAACAAAATCCCACATAAAAGGCTGTGTTCAAAATCTGTATTATGCATATGTACACATATTGATATCGTTATTACTTAGAATTTAGATCAATAGCCGAAACAATTGATTAGTCACTTATTTTCTTTTTCAGTACTCCTTATTGTGTTTCAACACATTTGTCAAACCCAAGATTTAATTCCCAAAAAATTTCATCAAACATCTCGAAACAAATATTTTTTTTTATAATTGGGTGTCTTTGTCAATTTGCGTACACCTCGAACCTAAAACAAAATATTTACAACAATGATTTGATGACTACAATTTTGTAAAATAAGATTGATGGAAAATCAAGTTTTGTAACATTTAAACTAAAAAGCCGTAAATAAAAATAATAATAATAATCCATTTTACAAAAAATATATATATAAGCTAAAATGTTCCAAAGTCAATCAAAATACTAATTTCTAAATGGAAATACTATTCCTTCCGAAATAATTTACCGAAATTATTCGACCGAAAGGCATAATGCGCCTATTTTCTAGTTCAAATATTCCTATGCTTAGATTATGGCCAAAAAGATTTTATATATTGTGTTCTTTTTAATATATTTTTATAATAAAATTATTTATTTTTTAATATTTATTAATTTTATTACTAACATAAAAAATTAAGTTAATTAAATATTTTTAACTATTATATTGGTTTATCACTGTTTTTTGTAAAATTTTATTATCGTTCATTTATATTTCAACAAATATGATCTACTCACAAAATTATTAATGTCCGATTAATTTAATTTTTGTAAAAATAATCTACTTAATAAATATTACATAATAAATCATTTCAATTATAAAAATATATTTAAAAAAATACCGAAGTAATAAATTAATTGCATCTAAAATAAAAAATACTGAAAATATTCTCAGTGTCAAAAATATTAAGAATATTCTCAGTATCAAAAACAGTTAAAACATTCTCACTAGTGTGTGTGTGTATAATAAAGCAACTCATGTTTTTTAAAAGTTCTAGGGACAAA
The DNA here is from genome assembly GCA_034768845.1 of Heliamphora exappendiculata. Lineage (NCBI taxonomy): Eukaryota > Viridiplantae > Streptophyta > Magnoliopsida > Ericales > Sarraceniaceae > Heliamphora > Heliamphora exappendiculata. The sequence goes on from JAOTRH010101870.1 coordinate 12,830, forward strand.
CTATCTTTAAAGACTGAGATTTATTATACAACTCTAATCTTACGGTTTAGATTATCATCTCTCTCCTCTTTTAATGCAGTTAGTTTAAAAATAATATCACATTTCTTCTCATTTCATACCTTCTCTCTCTTCATTTTTCTCTTTTCAAAAAATAGCATATCTCTTCACGAAAATACAATTTCAAAATGCTTTATAGTTTTGAAACTTTTTGAAACTTTTTAATGTTTTGAAACTTTTTTTTAAAAAAATAATATAAAATTTTTAGGAAATTTTTCATTTTTTAAAAAAATGAATTTGTTTTATTGAAAAACTAGAAAATATTATATTAAAAAATTAATTTTGATCAATTTATATTACAAAACAGAGCGGTCTTATGACACGTCATATTTTTTATCTAATTGTTAAAATTATCCAAGTTTACTTCTAACAGCAATAAGTGTGAGTGTAATGTGATCCCAAGAGGGGAGAGTGAATTAGATATTTAAAAAATTTCTTTCAAGATATTCAATTTAAAGCATGCAATATATATTTTCTTGATCTTAAGTGGATAAACAAATATTCAAACAATTGTAAATATAAAGAGTTTGAGAATTAGAGAGAATAAAATCGAGATTTTTACAAGGTTCGACGCACTGGTCTACGTCCTTGCATCTAGCAATACGCTTGAGGATTTTTACTAATTTCTCTTTATAGGCGGAGATACCTATCTTCTTTACAAGGTGGAGAATCCTTTAGACCAAGAGCGTAGGAGCTCTTAAATCCAAGCGATATTCCCTCACTTGAACAAGGCTATAACCATGTCTTAACAATTGTGTGATGAAAAGTGTGTACAAGAATGGGGTCCTTCAATGAGCAAGTGAGTACAACAATATAGCACACTAATTCACGTTCAAAGAATATATCAAATGAAGCTCAATGAGATTTTCTAAGTGTTTCTCACAAGTATGAGTAAGAATATGAAATATGAATGCTCAAAAATGAGTAGTAAGTGAGTATAATCTTTTAAAAAGCTTCTTATCCTCTTTTGTATTGATGATATGGTCCTTTTATAGCCAAATTTTTTAGCTAGCCGTTGTGGCTGAAGAGATGGATTGACTTTCATAGAAAAACTAGCCGTTATGCTGTCAGAACTGTCCTTCAGGACAATTCAGTTGACTGAGGGCATAATTCCAATCGACTGAACCTATAAAAAGTTCATTCAGTCGACTGAGTTTAAGAGGCCAGTCGACTGAACCTTTTAAGGTTCCTCAATTTGATTTTCCAAAATGTTTTTCGGTCGACTGGTATTGAGATTCAGTGGACTGAACCTTTCAGGTTCATCAAATTGATTTTTTAGTAGGTTTTTCAGTCGACTGATATATGAATTCAGTTGACTGAACCTTTGAGGTTCAGATTTCATACTTTAATGATCATTTCATGAAAGTTTTGAATGAAAAATAAGATCTTTATGAGTTTTGATATGTTTAAGATACAAGGTAAAGTTGTTTAAAATGTTTCTCAATCTAAGCACAAGTTTAGTTCAATCATAAAATATTTTATCCTTTTAGGAAAGAGATATGCATGCGTTAAATCTTTTCACTTTTGATTTCCTATGAGCTTTAAATAATATATTAAAAGAGTAGTGAACTTACATTGATTTGATCTTGCAATACAAAGAAAAACCTTAAAGTAAGTCTTCAATTCTGTCTTTTGCATCGTTCCAAGAACTTGTTATCGAAGTATTTAACTTAAATATACTTCATGGCTTTGACTTTGTATCTTTAATTGTGCTTAGCATGTGTTTCCTGTAAATAATCTCAATTTGCATAATTAGATACTTAGGTTTGTTATCATCAAAATGGTCGTTGAAATCTTGTTAGGCCAACAATCTCTCCCTTTTTTATGATGACAAAACAGGGAGCAAAATGATGTAAAAAAGTTATATAATGCTCCCCCTCGCAATAGGCATGAGTAAATAAATTTGTTTGAGAGTTTTAATAACTCCCCCTCACAAAAGCATATTTTGAAGACTTAACAGTTTGATTTCATTTTTTAGAATAATGTAAGCATTTCATATATATGTTCAAGAATCATAGATATCGATATATCATTCTCATTTTATCCATTCAATATGATGAGTCATGCATTAAAGTTCAACCATCCAGGATTCAACCATCCAGGATATGCATATATATTTAATAAGATACATTCAATGATTGACATCCAAAACATATATATAAGGCAAAAGAGGAGTACATTTACTTGTCAAAAAGTTTTCAATAAGTACATCTATTTTTCAAAAAGATAAGCACACTAAAAAAGATGAGCATCCATTTTGCTTCCAGTACTTCTCCCCCTTTTTGTCATGATCAAAAAGCAAGGGACCCAGATGAATCGTCATCATCAGCATCACCATCGGTGCCCTCATCGAGTGTTGAGGTGGAATAAGGTGGAATCCCTAGAGCATCTTTAATGCAAGTGAGGCGAGTTTGGACTGTCTTGCATTCACCTCAGATTTGAGTGAGGCGAGTGTAGACTTTCTTGATTTCCCCTTTGATTTCTTTGGTAAAGAATTTTACGAAGCGCTTGAGAAAAGTTTTGGTGGAGGGATCTAGTGAAGTATCAGCAATAGGAGTAGAGGCAGGAGAAGAAAGAGAGGCATGAGAAGGAGTATCACATTTATCAGAAGCTTGCCCTTCATCCTCGTCATCTACATCCACAAGGGATGCTTCTCGGCCACTTTTCGGAATCCAAGCGCCATCGTTTAACCGATATCCCATAAGTCAAAGAGATTTGTCATTGAAGAAGTTGGTGGGCTTAGGGGGATTGAAAGTCGATGGTGAAGGAGAGAAGCCAAAAGACTCGAATAGACGTGTAAGATGAGCACCATATGGGAGAGTGTGGCGCGTGGTGCTTTCGCTGGAAAGCATCCAAGTACATACAAGAGTGGGAATATCACGGCACATCCCGATGTAGGTACACCACATAATGAAGCAGTCGAGGTATGAGATATAATTGCGAGAGCCACTGCGGGGAAGAATATTGTAGGTGATAA
>JAOTRH010101881.1:0-15862 GCA_034768845.1 Heliamphora exappendiculata
ATTATTCATGTTATTTCATTCTCTGTAATTTCAGATTATTGTAAATTGTTGAAAGTTTAATAAAGATGTATTTTCTGAATCTCCGAACATGTATTTTATTTTGGCGTTGGATATTCTCCCAACATGCACAACATCCTATCTTACTTGTTCCTTTTTTTTTTTATTGGCCTTTCTTTCTCCTCCCCTTTTCAACCCTTTACCTTGTTTGTGAAATGAAATATTTTTTTTTTGGCAAAATCAGGAAAAAACCTCATTGCACAAAGTGCAACTACACTGTAAAAGAAAAACACAGTACAATGCAAAACACAGTACAATGCAAAAAAACACTGTAAAAGAAAAAAGTCATATCCATAATGCATATATGCTTACTCACACAAAGGATTTTTTTTATCTGACACACACCACAATTAGAAGCATTGAACCTCTAAGAACCTAACATTAACGAACTGTGATGGTAAAAAAAAATTTAGTATATTTTTAAGTATTAATAGACTTACAGACATGAAATTTGAAGCTGTGCACCATATGTTGCCTAAAAAGCTAGCATTGATGATTAGGTGAAAACATGTGAATCACCTAAGCAGATGTTTCCTTGATCATGGACACATGAATGAACAATGAAGGCACTTCAACTTCACACAATGCTATAATTATGCCTTCTTTGGCAAATTGACTTTAAGCCAAGTTTTTTGTTTAAAATCGCTTTAAGTTAAATAAGTAAAAAGTTATTTGGGTGAACCTGCCTTTATTGCGAAAAATAATAAATTAAAAAACTTGGCTTAAAGTGGTTTTAAACTAAAAGAGCTTTAAGTTGAAAAAAAAGTTATTATAAATTTTTAAAATTTTATTTTATATAATTTTATATTCAATACATATGTTGTTTGATAGATTGTGATGAGTTGAATTTTAAATATAAATTTTATAAAAGAAAGATGCGTATAATATAAGTTATGATATTTTTTAAAATATATTTATTTATTTTATGTAAAAAAAGTATAAAAAAAAAAGCTAAAAGATTGAAAACCTTTAAATTTTTAAATGAGACTTTTTAGCTTTTTTCACTTTGAGCCAAAAAATAAAAAATCAAACTTTAAACCCATTGCTAATTGAAGCTAGCCTTTAATCAATGGACTCAAGTGGACAGAAAAAGGGCAACACTTCCCTCTAAGTTTAGAAAAAAGTTACATTCTTACAGTATTATCATTAGTATTAAATATGTTTAAATTGCAGGTGTTTGGGAAAGCTATTAATTGTAATTTTTAACTTCAGTTACTAATTTTAGTGATAAGTTATAAGTCTTTTCAAACACCACAAACTTTTGCTACAATTTATAATTTTTTTTTTCTATTTCAACTACAATACAATTTTTTACCAAATACTTATAACTTTTATTACAAATTATAATTTATAAATTATTAATTTTAACCATACAAAACACCACCTATATTGGTTCACCTTCCTCCATTCTTTTTCCTAAACCTAATAGGTGATTTCAATATCTTTTAAAAAATAATTTGGCCCACTTAATTAAAAATATGAGTCCGTTTCCTCACTATATTGACCATATTTTCTTCCTAAATTTAGCTAAACATCTTATGTGTTATCATTTTTTTCGTTTAACGATATTTAATATCCATATCTGTTTTGTAATGCAATAATGAAAAATTAAAGAACCTAATTAATAAACAAAATCCAATAAAAGAAATTAGTTACCATGAATTAGAACCTAAACCTTTTCTAAATCGTTTTGTTTTTAGCAAAATATATTTGAGACTGAATATGTGAATTCATATACTATCTTACATAATTTAATCTCTTCTTATCTTAAGCTCAAGCACACCCAAATTGTATCTTTTGGTAAAGAGTATTGTTATGATTTTTATATGTAGTGAACATATTTGAATATCACACACATGGCGGACTCAATCTTGACATAAAATTATAAAATCATTATTTTAGGCCCCTAGAAAAGATTAAAAATAAAGACCCAAATTTTTTGTGCATCGTTAATTTGATATATAATCTTATAATTTTTAATAGTTAATTTAGAATTCTTTTGTTACTTAACTATTAGAATTACACATTGACACATTTCAAGTTTTGTTATTGTTGTAGTTTGGTTATTACATTTTAGCTTTAAACAATTAATTTAAAATTAATAGTTGCTTGACTATTAAAATTTCATGATACAATATTCTAGCAGTATTAGATCACTATCGTATTTTGGTCGTTAAATTAGACATTTTTAAAACTTGTGAAATACTTGTATTAAACACTTAGATTTAAAAAAAGGATATGCAATAAAGGTTTGGGTAAGGCTAGCATTCATCTTTTTAAAACTATAAAAATAACAATGACAAACGAATTTTTATTTATTTGTTTTTTTTTGTTGTTCTTTAGTTAAGTTATCATTTTCAAAAAATTAAAAAATTTAATGAACAAAGCAAGCACTTTATAATGATAGGTATACATACCCTTTTGAATTCTTCTACTTATTTTTAAAAAAAATATTTTTTAATTTTAATTTTTGAAATTACAGATGGGGGCATCATTAAACTAAGCTTTAGGCCCCATAAAATTGAGGGTTGATCCTAATGACCACATGATATGATATTTCATGTGTGGTGTTTTGTCACTTTATGAACCACTATTTATTTTCATGTACCACATAAATATTATATCATGTATTATCTAAATGTGATTAGCAAAACATAATCTTCATAATATTATTATTTAGTAAAAAATAAGCCAAAAGCTCTCATTAATACTCATAAAAAAGACAATTAATCGAACCTCTCATGAGATTTCTCCTCTAATATTAATCCTTCTTCACTTATACATTCCAATCTTATAATAAATTAAATCTTTTTATAAGGACCGCATTATAATTTCCATTGTTAAATTATCTCTAAAAGATTAACAAAAAGGACTGGATTTCTCTTCATTCGGATTTAGGATCTGACCGATTCAGTTTAGTTAGTTTTGACGATAAAATAGACTCATTTCAATGATTCGAGTCGTTATTTTAATATTTTCATTATACAAATCATTTATGCAAAAAGGTAAGTTGATAGGGTATCTTTTAAGTACGTGAATAACTCACATTTGTGTTTAAAAAAATAACGGTATTTATTATTATTATTATTATATATTAGAAGGGGAGAGTATGATGCGGTGAAACAAATGATATTAATTAAAACGACATGAGCTAATGAACTAATAGAGGGGTGTCCCTTGATAGAGACGATGTGCTTCTAATTATTTATTTGATATTTATGTGTGAGAGTTCTATAATGATTAATTAATGTATAAAGAATTTGGCTTATCTTCGGTAATTGACTATATCGGTTTAATTTGGTTAATTTTAGGCCCACAATCATATTCTTGTTAAAAAAATAAACAATGTTTGAGTTTTTCTGTTTATTTTTTAATAAAAATGTGATTTGTTCAGATACTTAACAATAATTTATAATTTTTTGCATAGATGTTATAAATACATAAAACAAAAAAATTAACAGTTCAAATGATTAAAATAAGTCTATTTTGAGCTAAAAATTAAATTAATTGGATGGATCCAATCCATTACTGAGCTAAAGAAAAGTTTAGCAGTGGATTAGATGAATGAAAATGAAAGGGACTGAGAGATTTGTAAAAGAGATATAGGAGCATCACAGCCAAGGAATTCTCATCCAATTATTGCATGAGAACAAAATAAAGAAAAGGTGCTGACATGAGCTCATATTTTGGTTTTACTTAGTTTTTGTACTCTTTGGATTGAATGGTCCTTTTCCACTTTTTGTTCAAATCTTATGTAAGCCTTTGTTTAGGATTTTTTTTTAAAAAGTCATGTTTCTGCCAAAAAAAAGTTTTTTTTGTTGTTGAAAAAATCAACTTTTAAAGTATACTGTTTGGCCTCATGATGAAAACTCAACTAATAACTTTTTTTTTCTTTTTTCAACAAAATCTATTAACATCTCAAACAATCTAACTTATTTATCGAATAAAATACTCATTGTGATTTAGTAACTCAATACTTTTACTATAGTATGTTTTTAGGTTGATTCTTGTTATTAGATCTGGGATATAATGTTAGGAATGGATTAATGATCCCAAACATGGGCTTACTTTTTGGTAAAGCTTGTGTTTAGTGTTGTTAAAATTAATTATTTATAAACAGTCGTTGAAGAAATGATAATTATAACTTGCAGTAGAAATCAGCTATAAGTGTTTTAAAAAAATGCAAGTTTGTAATTGAAATCAGTTATTTATAGAAAAAAAAGTAATTATAATTTGTAGTAGAAATTGTGAATGTTTGAAAAAAATTATAACTTATTACTAAAATTTATAATAAAAAAATATGAATCACAATCTTCAGTAACACCAAACATGACCGATTGTTGTGAAGTATTTTAAGCTAAAACCAATGTTGTTTCTTGAAGTGTGAAGAGATGTTGACCTTAATTTAGTAACTAAGCTTTCTTTGGGAAGGATCCATGTATACTTAGGCCTTAATTGGCAACTTATGTTTTTTGGCATTTTATCTAAAAATAATAAAAAGTTAAGATTAATTGTTCGGCAAAAAAATTAAAAAGATAAAATATCAAATCAAAATACAAACTCACAGAATATTCTATTCAAACTCTCACCATTTTTAAAATATAATAATACTAATTATTTATAACTTATTGACTATCACTATTAATTACATATAATTATTAATATTAAATATATAAAAGAATAAAATTGTCTATTTTGAGCAAAAACAAAAAAGCTAGCTTTTAACCCAAACAATTAATTTCACAAAAACTAGCTTAAAAGCTAAATTATCAAACAACTTATTTTAAACTCACTTTAACTTTTTGACTAAAAATATAAAAAAAAACTAACTTTTAAGCTAGTTTCCAATCTAGCCTTAAGTCCAGCTGTTCTGATCATCTGGGTATCTTCAGATAGATGGGATAATGACTTAACAACCATAATTACATAAACACTTTACTGATATTTGTCCATTGCTCAATCATGTCCGGTTTAATAATAGGCCATGCAATTTGATCACGTATTTATTACTTTTTGCGATTAGTTTAAATTTTTACATGATGAACGTACTAACCAAACACGAATTAAATGATTTGAATCACAAAAATAAATATAATAATTATACCACTTTTATAATTTCTCTTCCACCTACTTCCCTTCACTAAGAGTCATGAATATTATCAATCTAAAGAAAAAAAATGCTTTACAAATACAAAAATTATAACTATATCAATATTACCACCATTATTTGTTTATAATTTTACAAAACAATTTATACTATTTTTAAATAAACAAATCATAATTATACATTTTAATAATGAAAATATTTTAAAATATAAAACTGAAGACAATATTTTTAAATAATTTATAGCACCAAGTTTTATAAATATCTTATTCGGGATAATGACTTAGGTGTCTATTTTATTTTAATAATTTTCTTTTTTGTTGAATTTTTCATAATTTAGTCCAATTATTATACCTTTTTCACTATTCTTGTTGAAACCAGCCAAAAAAAATTTATTTAGTTTGATAAAATATCTAAAAAGCTCAATAAAAAACAGGTAAGTCATTATTATTTGGGATAATGACTTAGGTGTCTATTTTATTTTGCTAATTTTTTTTTTTTTGACTTAGGTGTCTATTTTTTTTTCTTTTTTCTCTCGAGATGAGTCAAAAAAATTTATTTATTTTGATAAAATATCTAAAAAGCTTAATAAAGAACAGCTTATTTTATATTATTTATGTTTGTTGTGATTTTTTCATCATTTAGTAATATTATTATATTAATTGATTTTTACTACATTTCTTCATTGTTTAGTAAAATTATTATATATGTTTTTCTGTTTTTCAGCTCAAAAATCATTTAGGTCAAGATTTAGAGTTGAAAGAAACAAAAATATGCTAAAAAATTAAGTAGATGGGGCAAAGTTCTTGTTATTCTATATTTTCTTTTAAAAATTGTGTAGATTAAAATGTCAAAAACATTTTACCAGAAAAGTATAATATACTGATGGTACAAACGACACAAAATATCAAAATAAAATTCATTCTATAAAATGTAAAAAGTAAAAAATATAGAGAATTAAAATTTAAAGTTAGGTTAAAATAGTCAGTTGATATGCATAATTTGTATCGTATTAGGATTGAAACTACTGAAGTAGTAAAATCAGGTATGTAGTTAATGCAACTATGTAGTGGTTAAAATTCACCGAAACATAATTTTTATTAGCAACATTTACAGTCTAAACTAACTCAAGTAAAAAATTAAAAAGGCAAGAATACTTTGAAGGCAAAGAATAAACTGCATGAATTCCAAGAAGTAACCTACGGAGTGAGCATTAAAAATCAAACTTTTTTCAAATTAAATTTTAATTTTAAAATTAAAAAGGTATTAAAATAGAACTCTTTTCAGCAAAAAGGAAGAACAGATAGCAAAAAAATAATAGGAAAAATAACCCATTATATGAATAGTGAATAATGACACTGATCCTTATATTGTAGGGTATGGATATGCAAATTAAGAAGTATTTGTAAGCTTAATATTAAAGGAAAATATTTATGTGTGAATATAAAAGATGGATGCTGAATTTTAATCCAGTCGACGAATGATTTTTATAACTTTTTATTGGTAAATATTAGATTTTAAAAAAAAATCTTAAGGTCTTGTTTGTTTGAGTGTTAAGGAGTGGAATTGAACTATATAAAAATAATTTCATATAATTCCTTGCTTGGTTTGTCAATTTGAGAGGGGTTCGACTGTAAAATAATCCATCCTAGCTACCACAAGTTCCCATTTTGGGGCTATTACTATCCCAACACCCAAGCGAGTTTAATAGTTCTAGAACTATTGCTATTTAACTTCTTTGCAATTTTATAATAATTACATAAAATCATGTTAAATTAAACAATATACTATTTATCTTTAAGTTATTACACTCTTAATCAAACACTATTATGTACAAAAAAATATTATATTAATAATTTAATTCATAATACTCCCTATATTAAAGGTTAGTTTGGAATGAGAAATTGGGAGATGGGGGATTGGATTAAGGAATGTGTGGAATCTACAAATCAGATTTTTTCTTATGGAATTAGTTATTCTATGTTTGTATTGCAGAATTAGGATTTATAATTCGAAAAATGAGGAATTAAAAATATCTCATTCATGATATTAATAATCATGATATTAATAATATTAAGTCTCATTCGTATTATTAATACCAAGTTTCTCTCCTTATTTAACGGTTAAAAATAAATTTAAAATTTTTATCTCATTTTTTATCCCACCATAACCAAACATAAATCAAATTTCTCACCGTATACATAATTTATTTTATAATTTCTTGGTATTAAAAAAAATATGTGAAATCTACATAATTACTTATGACTCATATGCTATGCAATCACATCCAAAATACCAATCGAGCCCTAATAGTTTAAATACATTAATTATCACATGAAAATAGTTCTTCAACCAAATGATCGCTAAGAAGACAACTTATACAATTTTAAAATGTTTAAAACTAATACTAAATAATTATAAAAAAAATTAGAACATAGGATGATGCCCGCCTCCTTGCATTGTCTATCCAAGGTTTATAAAATATTTTTTGTATTTAAAAAATATAAAACAACCAAAACTAACTATTTTTTTTTTGTTGATTTTTAATTTTTATCATACCCAATACCAAAAAACATAAAAAGATATTTAAAAAAAATTATTTTCTATGCTAAAAATTTGATCATACTTGAAATATATATATATATATTTCCAGTCAGTCTTTCCTTCTCATTTTGAGAGGCCATCCCTTTCCCTCCTGTTGAACCGGTCGCCCCAAAATAACTACCCTTTTCCATTTACCTACAATACCCTTCTTCTTAGTTTCATTTTTACTCCAATCTTCCTTTATAGTTTCAAATGATTTTTTTTTATTTGTCACTTTACTATCTATTTGTACATTGGAAAATAAATTTGTATAAAAAAAATTCTCTTGAAATACATATTGAGATTATTCTTGATTTTCTACTATTTGGTATCTAACAACAAATTTCTACTTGAACAGAAAAATTAAAAACAAAATTGACATCTGTGTAAGAGTTTGCCTTTATAGGTAATTGTAGAAGAAATGTAGCCATGTGTGACCTGATAAATTTTTAGCCATTATTTGTTGAGTTTTTTTTAGTGTGTACTAATAATGTTTTTCTGCCTAAAAGTTTGTGTAATTTTTTTTATATAGAGATTCGATTTTGTTTTATGTGAGGATTTTTTCTCGTGTTGGGGTTTTTTCTCTATTTAAGAATGTGTCTTGTTGCATCTAATATGTACCTCTCTAATTAATTTTATATCAAATTTTTAATACATTTAAACCTCTTTAACCTTGAAATTCGACAAGGGTTTTGTACAATTTCTTTTTAATTGGAAAGAGTGCTAGACAAAAAGAAGCATATTCCACAATTTACATTTGAATGGTCAAGATCTCTCTATCTATAAATATAAATAATGTGAGTATTTGACATTACTAAAACTAATAACTTACTAATTGTAATTTATAGTAGAAGTTAATATGAGTATTTGGTAAATATATTACCTTAGCCAAACACCCGATTATCTTATGAAAAATACAATTAAAATTCTAAAATTCTATAGAAGGAAATCCTCCAATCAATTTAGAATTGGAGAATAGTCATTTTCTTGTGATTCTTACCTTTTAAATATTTGAACCAAATTCTATTCTTTATCTTGAAATTCTTTCCCTCTCCATAGGTTAAAAGCGAGATTTTTTTGGCTCGATAGAGGGAGACAATGGCGGCGGTAATCTCCCTTTAGTCTCTTTCTTCTCATATCATTTTCTCTTTCTCCTCTTCAATCTCTCTTTTTGTATTGTCTCACTCATTTTTGTTCTTTTTTTTTCTTTTACTTAGTCTTATGTGTGATTATAATTTATTTTATTTTTTGGTGTATTTTTTTTCTTTTCATTATATTTTCGGTATCATCTATATAATTCTTTCTAGGTAATTTTTTTAGGTTTTGAATGTCCTATTATACCGGCAGAAGTAGATCAATACTGATAACTTCAAACAAAGGCGGAGCCAGAAATCATGTCCAGATAGGTCAAATTTTGAAAATCGTATGTAGTAAATTAAAGTGTAACTGAAAAAATTCAAAATATATTGATAATTTATAAGTTGATTACAGTTGACCACAATGACTTTTTATATTCTGAAAACGATATATGATAATTTTATTTGTAATACTATGAAACATTTCTTTCTCAATATATACAAGTAAACAATCATGCATCCATTGATCACCCATTCAATTACGAAGTTGATTCTTCACAATTTTCATAGCAGAAAATGCCCTCTTTACTATAGCTATCGCAACTGGTAAAATCAAGGCCAACGTTAGAAGCTTGTAAATCGAGGGGTTTCTTTTATCTTTTTTGGTCTTCACTATCTTATGTGCAAGATTTTCTATTCTTTTTAAATCAGAAAACTCAATACTAGAGCGTACGACCAAAATAAAATACTCAAGTTGATCAGAAATTGCCAATATCTCCACCTCTGAAAAATCATTTGGGTAGAATTTGACAAATCGAATCAATTTTTTCTTGTCAAAAGCTGCAAATGAATCAAGTGGATTTAAACATACAACACAAAGAAATAATTCGGTATTCACTTAATTAAAACGATTATTGAACTCTTGAATTTGCATATCAACGACAATATAGAATAACTTGACACGATAATGATGAAAATTTGTTTTGTCTTGAGCTCTACGCCTCGATCTTTTTCGAATAACATATGTTCTATCCATATTAGGAACATCAATTTGATGTTTCCCATAAAATGATGAAACTTCATCCACCAAAGAACTCCTACCACTATCCCTCAACATTTGGAGTCGTTGTTTAGAAACTTGAACCAATTTTATGGCATTGACAATATCTTGATCTTTTCTTTGTAAAACTTGAGATAAATCATTTGTAATTTTTATAAGAGCTCTCATCAAATATAGACTGAACATAAATTCAAAAGATTGCATTGATTCCAATAGACAAAATAAAGCTTAAAGACCAGATTGTCAGGCTCAGGATTGAAGAGGATAACCGTTATGCTGAAAGGAAAGGTTCCCTGGGGTTCCAGTTTAAGGCTAAAGCTAACATGGTGGAACACACTAAAAAAGGAAAGAAGCGGAAGAATCACAACCAAAATGTCAATGGTGGTGATTCTAAAAAGTTTAAGGAAAGATGCTTTGTGTGTGACAAGTGAGGCCACCGGGCGAAAGACTGTCGAAGGCGTAAAGACCAGGGAAATGCCTTGAAGAGGCAGAAGCATGCTCATGCCAACATTGCTGAAACAGAGAGTTTCTCATCTGATGTGTCTAAGATGAACCTGACAGCTGTAGTGTCCGAGGTTAACATAGTTGGAGCCAACCCCAAGAAGGGGTGGGTAGATACCAGTGCAACCAGGCATGTTTGTGCGGATCAGAAGATGTTCACTACTTATCAACCAGTGACAAGTGAAGAACAACTTTTCATGGAGAACTTTTCTATTACAAAGGTGGAAAGACAAGGAAATGTTGTGCTGAAGATGACCCCAAGCAAGGAGTTGATCCTTAACAATGTCCTGCAAGTGTTAGAGATCAGAAAAAATCATGTGTCGGGATTACTGTTAAGCAAAAATGGCTTTAAATTGGTGTTTATGTCAGATAAGTTTGTACTTAGTAAAGAGAGCATGTATGTGAGGAAGGGGTACTTGTCAGACGGTTTGTTCAAATTGAATGTACCAACGATTATTCCTAAAATTAATAAGAATTTTACATCTTCTGCTTATATGCTTGAGTCTTCTTATGCGTGGCATGATAGATTAGAACATGTTAATTTTGAATCTTTGCATAAATTAATTAATATGAATTATTTGTCCAAATTTAAAATTGACTCAAATTATAAATGTGAAACTTATGTAGAGATTAAATTAATTAAAGTGCATTTTCAATCTGTAGAAAATAGTACCGAACCTCTTTGTTTAATGCATAGTGATATATGTGATTTGAAATTTGTTCAAACAAGAGAAGACAAAAAGTACTTTATCACTTTTATAGTTGATTGTACTAGGTACAGTTATGTGTATTTGTTAAGTAACAAAAATAAAATCTTAAAAAGTTTTATTTTGTATAAAACGGAGATTGAGAATCAACTTGACAGAAAGATTAAAACCTTAAGGAGTGATAGGAAAAGTGAATATGAATCATCTTTCGGTGAATTCTGTTCATAATATGAAATTATTCATCAAACAACAGCTTCCTATACGCTACAGCAAAACGGAGTTGTTGAGCTGAGAAATAAAACTTTAAAAGAAGTGATAAATGCTTTACTCATTAGTTCTAGGTTACCTTAAAACTTGTGGGGGGAAGCAAGATTTTTAGTCAATTACATTCTTAACAAAATACCACATAAGAAAACGAATAAGACTTCGTATGAATTATGAAATAGTCGAAAACCTTTATATAAATTCTTAAGAGTATAGGAGTGTTTAGCTAATGTGGCGGTTTCAAATTCTAAAATGGTCAAAATAAGATAAAAAATTATTGATTGTATATTTATAGGATATGCAAATAACAGTAGTGCATATCAGTTTGTAATACACAAGTAATAATTTAGATATTCAAGTAAATACGGCTATTGAATCTAGAAATGCATTATTTTTTAAACATGTATTTTCGTGTAAATTTACACAAGAGATAAGCTCTCTTAAAAGAATTTATGATACTACAGTAGGCAGTAATCAGGTAGAAGATGTGAATCAAAGATTAAGAGAGGATGATAAACTTTGTGGAAAGAAGCAACCAATGGTGAAATTGAATTTATCTTGCAAAATTATACTTTGAAATTGGTGGATCTTCTAACGATTGTAAATCTCTTGGATATAAATGAATATTCAAGAAAAAAAATAAAAGCAGATGAATCAATTGAAAGATACAAGACGAGACTTGTAGTTATGGGATATAGGCAAACTGAAGGGGTGGATTACTTTGATACTTACTCTTCTGTGATCAAAATAACTTCTATTAAAATGTTGATTTCTATTGCATTATTATTTAATTTAGAAATACATCAAATGGATGTTAAGACAGCCTTCTTAAATTGAGATTTAAATGAAAAAATCTACTTGTAACAACATGAGCGTTTTATAACTCAAGGATAGGAGAATAAGGTATATAAGCTTGTTAAATCCCTTTACAAGTTAAAATAAACACCTAAATAGTGGCATAAAATTTTGACACTGTAATAGTACCAAATAGATTCAATATAAAGGAGCGTGACAAATATTTTTATTTGAAAAATACTGACAAATGTTATGTTATTATTTGTTTGAATATTGATGACATATTAATCACGGGTAGTAATAATTCTATAATTAAAACTACCAAGAGCATTGAACAATAGATTTGACATAAAAGATATGAGAATAGCAGATGTTATACTAAAGATGAAGATCACTAAAACATCTGATGGATATACCTTATCTCAGTTCCATTATGTTAGAAAACTTCTTGAGAAGTTTGAAAAGGGTGATACCCGCATTGTAAGAACACTTGTAGATATAAATCTTTATTTGTCTATGAATACAGATAAAGGCATATCACAATTGAAATATTCTCATATTATTGGGAATCCCATGTACTTAATGAATTGTACGATACCCAACTTGACATATATTGTGAGCAAATTGAGCAGGTATACTAGTAACTCTAGGACTGATCATTGCCATGCAATCATAAGGGTACTAAGAAATTTGAGATACACCTAATACTATGAGTTGTACTACACTAGATATCTAATTGTACTAGAAGGGTATAGTGATGCAAATTGAATATCTGATACTAATGACTCAAAATCCACAAATAGACACGTATTCACTTTGGGTAGTGCAGCTATGTCATGGAAATCATTTAAATAGACATGTATATCGAGGTCTACAATGGAGTCTGAGTTTATTGCTTTAGACAAAGCTGAAGAGGAAGTTGAGTGGCTTTGCCAATTTTTTAAAAACATCCCAATGTGGCCTAAACTTGTGCCAACCATCTGTATACATTGCAATAGCTAATCAGTAATGGCTAAGGTATAGAATAATTTAACGATAAATCTTAACATATACGTCGCAGACACAATACCGTGAAATACTTACACTCGAGTGAAATAATTTTCATTAAATATATAAAGTCTAAAGATACTATAAAGGATTCGTTAACTAAAAGCTTACACGGAGAGAACTTAGTTGTTTATCGAGCAGAATGAGCTTAAAGCCTATGAATTAATGGTCGCCTCAATGGCAACCCAATTTAGCTGACTAGATATCTCAAGATCTAGGTTCAAATAGACAACCGAATTATGTGTGACTCAGTGTCATCATTGTGGAGATAAAATCTCCTACCCATTCCTATGATAGTACAGTGATACCTGTAGCGTAATTAGGATAAGCTATGCTTTTAATGATTTATATACCTTGAAATTCAAGTAGTGTATAGTATGATACTCTTAATAAGAATCACCTATATGAGTGAGAAGGGGCCACTTCAGTGAGAATGATAAGGCTATATTTTCTAACAGCACTCATGAAACTAGAATTTGCCTAGAGCCAAAATGAGCACAACCGTGAGAACCAAACAGTGTTAGGAAGATCCTGTGTGACCCCTATTATCTTAGCTTACACAAACAGCTAAACTGTTGATGGCATCGCGTCTACTGATTAGTCAGTAAGTCTGATAGTTTTTTTACAAAAGAAGGTTCAAAGCCAAAAACTACTTATCATATGCAGAATTTTTATTATTGAACTTTCTCTATGTCTGCATCTTGTTGCATTTTTTTTTCCCGTCAAATTCCATTCATGTAGGGGAATGTTGAAAAAAAAGTGAATTTTGAATAGTTAGAACATAATTTTTAGCTAACTCTAAAACAAATTTTTTTAAATTGGATTAATCTTTTTAGATGATTCTAAATTCTAATTTGTTTATCTCCATGAATAAGGTAATCATGAATTTTGTGACATTTAAAACTATTAATAGGTGAATGAGAAATTAACTCCAAAAGTGTGCCATTAAAGTTGGCAAAAGGTGCCAACTTGACCTAATCCTACATTGGTTGTGAGAGGTTTGGTATAGTGGTATATATAAGCTAACTCTAGCCTAAAGGATGTGCCCGTTGGGGTTACCCAATTTTGTAGAAGGGGGAGGATCTACTTAATGGTGGGTTCGACCCAAGCTCTACTCGCGCGTGCTGCCGCCACCACCCGCATGTCTGACCGATCGACCATGCTGCGCCAACCTGAGTCGAGTTGGATTCGGGCTTGGGCTCGGGTCCGGGTTTGTGGTTCAATGGATGTGGCCCGTGGGTCGCGAGTTGCGAGTCGCGAGTTGTGAATTCGGGCCGACTCTTATCTTTTTACGAAAAATTTATTTAATTAAAATTTTGAATTTAAAATTTAAATTAATTAAATTTTAAATTAAAGTACCATTACTTTACCGAACCGACCGAGAGTTTGCGACTGTTGGAAGTCAGACCGCTGGGTGGTTCGTGTTGTTAAGCGGTCCAATCGCTAGGTGCCGAACTGGTGTTGTGCCTGTTCGGGTTTATACAAACAATCACCTAGAATGCCTATTTAAAGGTTATTTCAGTACCCATTTTAATCAAACCAAAATCCCATTTTGCTCATCGTTTCTCTGCTATTCCAATACTGCATTATCTCCTTTATCCCGTTCCATTTTTTGTCAAGAAAGTTCAGTACAGTAAGGTTCGTTGTGTGTACGGATTGCTGTGTTTCTTCTGCATGATGTAATCGTTTCATCCTGGAGGTAAATATCCGTTCAAAAGCAAGCACCAAGGCGTGGTCGTGATCTATTTTAAGAAGACAATGTCTAACGTTGGACTCGATTGCACTGTTCTACATTTGTTCTGTAAACTTTAATTTGTTCTGGTTTTAAAGCAGCATTTAATTATGTTCTGTTTTCTTTTAACACAGTTTGTTTCTATTTTAGAAAATTGTTTCTGTATCTGTGTTTTAGTTTTGATTTTTTTTTTGTCTTTGTACATTAAAATAAGATTTCAAAACAGTTTTGAATTTCTGCTATTTTTTTTCAAAATAGTATTCTGTTTTATTTTATTACATGTTAAAAAAAGTTTTTATAAAACTATTTATACGTTTAGTTTTTACCTTCTTTGTTGTTAATCTTCTTTTGTCGTTAAAATTTATTATATATATAAATCAGATTCCACAAATTCAGTTTAGGTGTTCTGAATTATTAATTTCAAAATTTTGTTATTTAACTTACCGTATACTGTTGTTGTGTCATTCTTTTGTAAATCCGACAGATTGTTGTATTTCAAATTTTTAAATCCAACAATACATACATTCATAAAATTACATGAAATTTTAAGAAATAATAGTGCAAAAAGAACAAAATTCTACTTTTAGCGAAATTTTACTGTGGACATAATTTCATTGTTAATATAATTTTACTGAAATTAAGAAAAGTAACAACCAAAATAATATATATTTACGTAACAATCAACACATAATTCTTAAAAAATTCCATAAAGATTTTAAAAATAATTCAAAAGGAATAAAATTTTATTAAAAATGATCAACAAAATAAATTTCACTTTTAATAAAACTTTATTATAATTCCAAAAAAAAATTTAACGTTTCATCTGATTGTAGTTAGTTATACTCTTAGACCATCCTTTTGTTGGGAGAATTTTCAACGCCGACATAAAATACATGCTCGGGGATCCAAAAAATACATCTTTATTAAGCTTTCAAC
>JAOTRH010101892.1:0-15862 GCA_034768845.1 Heliamphora exappendiculata
GTAATTAAGGGTAAGTCACCCTGTTAACCCTTGAGTGAGCAAGAGAAACTCATCAAGGAAGAGTTCAAGAGAGATTAAGAGAAAACAGATGCTTGTTTTTATAGAATCTTCTTGAAACTTGTAAATGCTTTGAATACGCCCGGAAGTATTCTGAAATAGTGAAAATACTCAAGAGAGATCTTGAGGAGTGGACGTAGGCTAAGATCAAAGCCGAACCACTATAAATCGCTGGTGTTTGGTTCTTTATTTCTATTCATCTTCTTTTGATATTGCTTGATTTCACATTTGTATATATAGTTGTCTGGCAATATTTAAAAAAAAAAATTTTAGAAAAAGTATTTAATCTCTTTTTCTGCTAAAGAAACTCAATTCACCCCCCTCTTGAGTTGCCTTGTTCTAACAACTTTCTAATTTTAATTTATTAAAATAAATTAAAAAAATAATTAAAAAATAAAAAATTTCAGATAAGACAAAAAAATCTACTTTAAAACTTTTATGTGGCTTTTATTATTTTTAATAAAAATATTTTAACTTTTTTACAAAATGACTATACTTTTAAATTTATTTTGTCATGATAAATCAAAAAAAGAATAGCCCAAATAATTTTTAAAGTTCATAAAAAAAAACCCAAAAAATCACAAAAAAAAAATATATTAAAAAAGTTAAACCAAACAAGAGCCATAAAAGTTTAAAATTATCCTTGCACAGAAAATGGTAAAATGGCAAAAAAATTGTAAGGGGTAAAATTGTATAAAATATAATTTCTGTTAACGGTGTTGAACAAAAATAGTGAGGGGGTGAGTGATATTTGTTATTACACCCCATATTTGAATATCGTATCGAACAGTATATTAATTTTTTTATTTGTACAGTACATATCGTTATCAGTGATATACCACATCCCGTTTAAAATTATAAATTTATAATTTCAAATATTAAAATTTATGTATATTAATTTAGATGAAAAATTAAAAATAAAAATTGAACTTTAAAACAAGCAAATTCAAACAAAATTATCCCAGGTCTAGTAACAAACCATACATTACAACACAAGCCAACTAATTTTTAAAAATATTTTTTTGGTATTTAAAAAATTCAAATTTAAAAAAAACCATTCAATAAATATTTTTTTGAATATTTTTTTAAAAATAAGTATAAAAAATAAAAAAAAGTAAAACAAAAGAAAATAAAAGAAAATAAGTTATATTTAGTTGAGAAACAGTGAAAATGAAGAAAGAAGAGAGAGAGAGAAAGAGAAGTGTTTAAGGACAAAATGAAAAAATTAAAAAAAAATGACATAATTAGGGCAAAATCGCTGACAGGGAGAGTCAGTGATATTTTAAAAATTACAAGAATAATTTTTATTTTTGTTAAAAATCAAAGAAAAGTCAGTATAATTTACCCTAAATATTATTATTTATAAAAAAATATAACTTGTCACCACCTACATAATTACCCCATAATTACCCACATTTGGGGAAATAATTTATTTTTTTATTGTAAAATAAGTAAAAATATAAATAAACAAACCTATGTTTGAATTAATTTTTTTTAAAATTTTGACTTTTTAATATTTTTTGTGTTATATGTAAAAATATATAGAAAAAATCAATTTAGATCAAGTAAGTAAACTTTTTGAATACTTTTAAGCAAAAAAAATTTTCAAAAAAATTAATTCTAAATTAGTTTGAAATATTTGACTTTTAAATTGTTTAAATGTTAAAAAACCCTTGGCCTAAGTGATTGGCCCTCTACAGAGTCCTTATCTAACCGGGGTTCAAGCCCCGCCACACTCTCCCTCTTGTTATAAAAAAAAAAAAGCAAAGCTCAAACGTGAGATATATTTTGTTTGAAAAAAACTTATTTATTGATTTATTTAGTTATATTTATAAAATTTCATTAAATAAGTAAGTATATTTAGAATAATTTTAACTTAAATTTTATTTATTTAACTTATTTAGCTATTTAAATAAAATTACTTATTAAAAACTAAATAAGTTAAATAAATAAATAAACAATTTATCTAAACAGAGCCAATATTATAAAAATATCTTAATAATTTGCGCTCTCTCTATAAATTTACCTTCATTCATTGCAGCGACGGCTTTCAACTTTTTATCTCTGCTTTTATTCTTACGCTGTGACGGATTCGCGTACGATACCACACCTCCACACCGTCCCTACTCACACATACCCAACCCCAACCCTAACCCTAACCCTAACCCTAATCCTTATCCTTATCCCTGAAACACTCTGGCGAAGTTCTTTGTGTCCCTCTTTCGAAACTCTAACCCAGGCCTTTTTAACTGATTAACCCTAGACTGTCACTTCTCATCTTCTTCAATTGAATACTCACCCTAGTCTATATGGGTTCTGAAAATCTTATGTATTAGCCTTCTCATTGTTAGCGATTCGGAGGGGAAAAAAATTTAGGGCATGTTTAGTTATGTTTAGACTGTTTAGCTAAATGACTAACCCCTAAAGTTGATTTTTTATTTTTTATTTTTTACTTAAAAATTTAAAAAGTTAAAAAAATGTTATTTTTTAATTCAAAAATTTTAATCTCTTTTTTCTTTTTATATATTTTTTAAAAATATTACAACTTTTATTATATATCTATTTTTTATAAAAATTATTATTAAGAATTTAATTTTTGTAAATTAAAATTTTTTAATTTTTATGACAATTCAAAATGTTTTAGTTGTTATAAAACTTCTAAGTGGATAGAATTATTGTCAAGAGCTTCAGCCAAAACTCTTATATAAGATAGGATTGTGGTTGTTGGAATGAAATAATCTTTGTGGAGTCTTAAATCAACTAGGATTTCTTTATTCAGCAATTCTAATGAAAATTGAAGACTTAAGTCGTCTAGCTGAGCATCCAATACAGATTTGTCAACTAAAGATAAGGGCATAAAGTAACAAAGTAATCTACCACAGGACTATTTGAGCAGTTTCAAGTTCATTATGTAGATTCTAAATATTTTTAATTGTATTAAAATACTGATTGTCTGGTCTTTCAAACTTATAAATAAAAGCATAGGCCTCTCTCGAAATTAACTTCTGAATTTCAATATTATGGACTCCAAAACATAATCAAAACTTTAATATTTTTTTTGTCTTTAATATTTGAAAATTGTTCGTGTTCAAATTTAAAAGATGTTCTAAGTTTTGCTGACACCGAATTCTGTTAGTGTGAATAGTACTGAAGATTCAATACTTATGAAATTTCAAAGATTTGTTACTGTGTAGAGAACGGTGTACGTGAATTCGACAAGATAATTTAAGAAGTTTGGATTGAAAATTTAATTAAAGTCTGTAAGTGGTGTTTTATAACTGTTCGATTAGTAGTGTTTAATTACCTGAATTTGGATAAGTTCAGTAGTTTTTTATTCAAATTGAATTTTTCACGTAAAAATTCTTGGGTGTTGAGTTTGTATTATTACTTTTTTACTTCTCATATTCCACGACAAACATTGATTAAAATTAATATTTAAAATACAAAATAATTTAAATATTATTTTATCAATTGGTATTATAGCAGGTTTATTTTGTTCAAAGATAACAATAATAAATTTTTATTAAGAATTTTTTTATTTTTTGATTAAAAAAAGAGATTATAATATTTTTTTGAAATAAATGATCTTAATTAATTTTATTCATGAAATTTTTAAAAGAAAGAAACTCAATCAATAGACCACCTATGTTGGAAAGCTCGAATAGAGGTATTTCTAAAATTTATCGATAAAAGGGTTTGAATTTCGGTTGTAACTAGCTATACCCCACTCATTGCAAAATTTGGTAATTATATTATTTTAAAATCAATCGACCAATGAGATAAAAAAGATTTTAAAAATATAAGCTGGAATAGTAAAGTTATCAATGCCATCTTTAGGGGTGCCACACTAGAAAAATTTTAACGAATTTGTACGTGTAAAATTGCTAAAGAAGCATGAGATATACTTAAAGTCACTCATGAAGGTACTGCAACTGTAAAAATTTTAAAATTTCAAAGGTTTACTTTCAGTTTTAAAACTTTAAAAATGAATGATAAAGAGACATTTAATGATTTATATGTTAAATTGAGTAACATAATTAATTCCGCCTTTATAGTTGGAAAAAAAATTCTTAAATTTTGCATTATTAGAAAAATTTTGAGATCACTCTCCGATAGACTTTAATCAAATGTTACTGTTATTGAAGAAAGTAAAAATGTTGATACCTTACAAATGGAATAGTTGGTTAAAAATCTTCAAACCTATGAACATAATCTACGTCAACCTAAAAAATTTAAAAATATTGCTCTAAAAATAATTCAGGATGACATTGACGAGGCTACTGAAGATGAAGAGATTGATACTGAAATTTTGAAATATTTTGTTAAAAATTTTAAGAAGACTTTTAAAAATAAAAATTGCAGCAATCTCAAACTGAAAAATAAAAAAAAAGATAAATTCAAAATTAATTCTAAGAATGACAATAAAAGGTCAAAAATTAATCCCAATGTATACAGTGTTTTAAATATCAAGTTTACGGCCATGTGGTGAATGAATGTCCAATCAAGAAAAAAGAAAAAGAATAAAACTCTTAAAGTTATATGGGATGATAGTTCTTTTAAGAAGAATTCAAATAATGATGAAGATAACAATGATAATGGTAATTTTGTTACTTTTACTATTTTATACCTAAGTTTGATTGTGAAAGTTTAAAAAATACGCCAAGCGACAATAATAATGAATTTGATAGTGAATATGAAGATAGCGAGTCTCTTCAGCACGCATATGAGAAATTGTACGAAGAAAGCTAAAAATTGACTAAAATAAATTTAAAATTAATTACAAAAATAAAATTGTTTAAAAATGAAGTAGAAAATTTGAAATAAGAATTGTCTAAAAAAATTTCTGAAGTTAGTCAACAAAAAATTCATCAAGTCATTTTAACAAAAAAAATTGATTGTTGTTGAAAAAAAAATAATTTAATTAAATTATGCAAAATTTATAGAGACAAAATTGTTAATCTTGAGAAAAATTTACATAAAAATATTGAGTCAAATAAGTCATTTGAATCTAGAATTGTAAAATTGTAAAAAGATCTCAATACTTTTAATGCTATTCTTAAGAAGTTGAATGTATGTTTTCTAACTTTTGAAAAATTCTAAGTGTGCAAAAACGGACGCCAAATAGATCCAGACTTGGTATGTTCAAAATTCTTCTGTTAAGAGACTCAGGTAAAATAAATTTTGTGAAAACTGTGAATTCTGGTCAAAATACTTTTAACAAATTTTGTTTAAATTAAGGGTCAAACTTCATGAAATCTTTTTAAAAAATATTCAGCAAAGTTAAATAATGTTAAAAAATTTGTTCCTATTTATCATTATTGTAAAAAATTAAAACACATTAAACCTTGCTGCAAAAAGTTAAAATCTCAAAATTTGGCTTACTGTCTGAGGAGCGCTCGAGTGATGAATAAGCAGAAAACTTTTTTTGGCCATAAACCCAGCACCCCCATGATATTTTTGTCTAAAACTCGTGTTGTATAAATTAGAAAGTCAGACTTCGTAAGAATATAGTTCACAGTATTTAAAAAAATCGATATATTGACAAAATCTCAAGAAGCATGCCAACTAGAACATTTGTCTTGAAATAATATTTATTTTTAAAAAAAAAATGATATATATTGTTTTTAATTCATTTGATTTTTAACTTCAAAAACTTGATTAATTCAAAGTAGATTATTTTCTTATGAAATAAACTAAAATTAAAAACTATATTATTGGTTTTTGTTGTAAAAAGTTTAAAAACTCATAATTTTGAGTTTATTTAATTACTTTTCAAATAAAAAAACTCTGCACTTGTATTCAAATATTTCTATGAAATTTTTTTAAATATTTTTTTAAGGAATACTTTTTGATTGACCATTGTAATAGGATCCGTATGTTAATGTTGATATTTACAACTGTCTTACCTATTTTATCTCTCCACTGCTCGTATCTTTCAAAGAATTTTTTTTGTGTAAAACAATGCCTAAGAAAATTGCTACTTATATGAATTTTACTTTTTTATCCGTTTTAGTGTGAAAATCGTCACAAATGCTATTGTTCTGACATTCTTGAAGAAATGGAAATTTATGCGACCTTTGCTTTTTAGTTCGTGTTAGTGTAAAAATTGCTAATAAAAATAAAAATATATATATAAAAATAAGATAATATAACTTCTTTTTTAGGGGGAAGCATTCATCTTTTTTTAATAAATATACATTATAAACTTATTCAGTTTGGTTTCAAAATGTGAAAAACATGATGGATATCTAAAGGTGTTTTAACAATATCTATAGAAGACATACAGGATTGAACCTAGAAGTTGAAGGGAAAAAAAATCTAGCAAACTTTTGCCTAAATTTTTTTTTTTTTACTTTCTCATGACATTAACCTTAAGCTTGTTTTTTGTTTTAAAAATTCATAAAAGTTCAATCTTCATTGTATAATTTATATTTTTTTTGGTTTGGATATGAAGTTTTTTTTCTTATAATAATATTGTTAAAATTCTAGATGAGTCTTAATGAAACGTTAATACTTTTAAGCTAGAATTTATCTCTAAACAAGTATCTTAAATAAAATCTGAATCAAAATAATATTTTTTATTTTTTATCTTAACAACTATAAAATAATTATTTAATACTGTACAAATTGGGGCTAGAGGTGAGTAAATAGGCTAATTTTAAAAAACTAAAACAAATCATCATGCAAAATAATAAATAGGGAACACACAATTTTAAGCAGAAAAATTTCAAGGAACTAACACTTCAAAAACAAAAAAACAGCTGCCAAGTATTAATACATTTTTTATTAAGCTCTGGTTGGCAATTTGATTTTCTTAGCTTTTTATTAAAAACGTCAAGAATTAAAATTGTCGTTTGATAAAAAATTAAAATATTAAATTAAAATACAAAATTTTAAAATATTTTATTTAAATTTTTATCACTTTTAAAATACAATAATACTTTATATTCATAATTTATTTACAACTACTACTAATTATATATAATTATTAATATCAAATATATGAAAGGATAAAATTATCCACTTTAAACAAAAAATAAAAAAATTAATTTTCTACCCAAATAACTAATTTAAAAAAAATTAAATTACCAAATAACCTATTTTAAACTCAATCTAACTTTTTAGCTAAAAAAAAAAAAAAAAATATTCAACTAGTTGCCAATTGAATTTTTAGTTATATTTAAAATAATGACATATTTACATTATTAATCAAAATATAAAAATAATTGAATAAGTTTGATTTTATATTATTTATTTTATTTTTTATTAGAACTCTTATGTTATGTTATTATATTAGTCTCTTGTGGAAACGATTTAAAAGATTAAAAATTATTATAAAAAATCTTAAATTGAAAAAAATAAAATAAAATAACCCTAATAGAACCCTATTATTAAAAAACCAGTACTATTTTTAGTACTTTTACTTTAAAAAAGAAAAGTGGAGATAAAAAAATAAAAAAGAGAGAAAAAGAGAGAAAAAAAAAAGAAAAAAGAAATTGAGTGAGACAAGAGAATGGACGAGAGAATATTAAAATGAGCGGACAAATAGCTCTCTAACCAGTGCCAGTACAACACACACACACACACCCCACAGTCCAGTTGTGGTTCCGTGCCCCAAAAACAAACCTTCCCCTCTATCATCCATCACTACACTACATCCAGACACCTCGATTTGATCGTTCCTTTCTCTCTCTCTCTCTCTCTCTCTCTCTCTCTTTGTCTCTCTCCATACTTTCTCTCTCTAGTTGCCAGTTATGGCAGTGCATCAGTGGCAGTGCAAGAAAAGGGGGAGAGAGTTTTTCATCGGGAAGGTAAAGCTTTGCACCGGTCCACAAGGCTCAAATATTAACATGGGTGGAACTCCCTTTTTCTAAAGCTCTCCGATCTCCCCCTTCCTCCTCCTTCTCCTCCCCCTCCTCGTCACCCGCAATTTCTCTCTCTTCTAAACTTATCGCTGATCATCAAGTTGTGAGAAAGTAGAGTGAGTTATTAATGCAGTTTAATGACCAGAAAGATAAAAACTCGGTTCCAGAAGAAAATCTGAACAGGCTTTCTCAGACCCAGCCAAACGCAAAATACTGCTACTTATATAAAAACTGGCTCTGCTACCCACGACTATTTAGGATTTTCTGTTAAAAGGCTGAAAAGAGTAAGCATAAATCTCGGGAGAGCTCTGCATATCCACCCACAAAAAGAGAAAAGAGAAAGCGAGAGAAAGAGAGAGAAAGATAAAGAAAGATGGTTGTGGTTTAGGGTTATATAGTGAAAACACGGAGATCAGAGAAAGGCGGTAAGGTACTGTAGTGAGAGAAAGCGAGAGAGAGAGATAATGGAAGGTGGTGGTTGTAGTAGCACTTCATCTTTGATGGCTTTTGGAGACAACAGTAATGGACTCTGTCCAATGATGATGCTTCCTCCAGTGACTTCTCACCCTAATGTGGACACAAATACCCTATTTCTCCCTTTACCTCCTCCAAGCCACAATCATGACCAAAACCGCCATGGGAGTGGAAGTTCTTCTCTGATGCTTGAAGATCACAACAATCACAATCTCAGCACAAACACAGGGTGCTACTTCATGCAAAACCACGGTAACAACAACGACGGCAGCGGCGGCGGCGGCGGCTGTTCTTCTGTCAAGGCAAAGATCATGGCCCATCCTCACTACCAACGTCTCTTGGCCGCTTATGTCAATTGTCAAAAGGTGAAGAACCAATAAATCTTCAATCAAATGTCGTGAAACCAGATGCCCTAAACCCATACATAACTTTCTCTTTCTGTCTCTCTAGATATATATGTTTCACACACACACACACAGCCATATACAATTCTTGCAAGCTCTCACAACAACCTCTTCCGACTGGAAGATTCAGAAAGAATTTCAGATAACAACAGCCACTGAAAATTTGGAAACTTGAATGAAAATCTATGTGTTTTGCGGAGAAGTTCTTTTCATCTGTTGTCCAATTCTGACGAACATTCTTGAAAGGAACTTGTCTATAACTAGAAGCCCTTTTTTTCTTGAACGATAGTGACAGGAAGTTGTTGCTTTCTCGTGTAAATCACAATCCATATATACATGTACTGATGAGAGGGAATTATATACGTGTATGTATGTATATGTACACAGATAGGAGCACCTCCGGAAGTGGTGGCGAGACTAGAGGAAGCCTGCGGTGCGGCGGCGGCGATTGTGGGCCGCACGGGGACGGGCTACATCGGCGAAGATCCGGCGCTGGATCAATTTATGGAGGCCTACTGTGAGATGCTGACTAAGTATGAGCAAGAACTCTCCAAACCCTTCAAGGAAGCCATGCTTTTTCTCTCAAGAATCGAGTGTCAGTTCAAAGCCCTTACAGTAGCTTCCTCAGACTCTGGTAGTGACCTTCCCTCTTTCGTAGATCTTATAAAACTTGTCATGGTTTGTATATATATATCGATTGAATTTGTTTGTTAATTTGTGTGAAGTCATGCATGTGTGCATTTCCAAGAACCAAGAGAGAGAGAGAGAACAATTAAAAAAAGGGTTAGTTTCCAAAACGATCTTAATTTTTAATCCCAATCTCTCCCTCTCTCTCTCTCTCTCTCTCTCTCTCTTCCTTTGCTTTATTTTTTGTGTTTGTTTATTCTCTTGGTTCTCTCTTTCTTCATTTTTTATTCCATTAATTGTACAAACATCAATCCTGTAGGGTTTATAGAGTATTTATATTGATGTGCCTAGTGTTGGGTCTTGAGCTGAGCTTAATTTACCTGTATCTTAGACTTTGTTGATCTCCTTGTTTATTTGGAATTATGGTGGCTCTCCTAATAGACTTCTGCAGTTTATGCATTAGAAGAACACGGTTTGTCGTTTTCTTTTCTTCATCAGTTTGATGTTCATTTCCATAATGAACCCGGATCGGCTTTTCTTCCATTTTCGACTAGTTTTCCAATTAAATCAAAATGGAAATTTTAGCGAAATTCAATTGTTGAGGCAGACAATACAATTACATGTAAATTTAATTGCAGATAACGCACGACACGTTGATTTCATGCTTAAGTTCATAGCTAGTTTTGATACCGGTTCATTACATGTCTGTTAAGGGTAAAGCTATATGGATGTTCTGAGGATTTAGTATCCAAATTCTGGAGGAAAATCATCAATCAACAAAGTAATGTAAGGAGGCTAAACAGGTTTCCTATCTTCTCATTAGGGTTAGGGAAAAAACAATGGATTAATATCTTCTCTATATCAACTGATTATAATAGTCATGTATATAATCTCTGTACAGTATTCTAGCTAGAACAAGCTACATATCACCATATCCATTGTAACTTTCCTAACTAAAAATGTCATATCATAACTCGTCATCAGCTCTTGATACGCAGGTGGTGTATGCTGAACTACAGGAGGCCTCAGATGTAAGTTTTGTTCTGGGATTTTACTTGTGCCATGAGTGATGAGCGGTTACCTAGCAGTTTACACAAATGAATACCAACTAGCAGCCCTCCAAAAGCTTGAATGCTGAAAATGGAGGGAGAGGAAGGTTTAGGATATACAAGTGTATCTGTTTATTAAGGTTGAGTTCCAGCATCTCATTTTGAGAACATTGGATCACATATAGTTTTCAATCTGTTTTAGATATCATTAAACATAGAAGCAATGAGATGCTGGAACTCAACCTTAATAAACAGATACACTTGTATATCATTAAACATTGGATCACATATAGTTTTCAATCTGTTTTAGATATCATTAAACATAGAAGCAGCTTCAAATTCACCCGATTCTAGATTTAAGAGAAAATGTGTTCTCATTTTGTTAGATATCTAACACATTTCACATGAAAAGAATGGCTCAGAAACAAGGTAATGTCTTTCACATTATGGGGATCATATTTGTCCAATCGAGAATCGAATTGTTAATAAACTTATAGTTTTTAGTAGTTTTTTTGAATCATGAAAATTTGGTTATAATTTTTAAAATATATAAAACATATCTATACAATTATATAAAGTTATATTATGATTTTGTGACAAGTTCAACTAAATGTTTGTTTTGAATGACTATTTTACGTGTATGATGTAGGTTCAATCCCCAACATGAACTATGATATATGGTATATTACACTAATATTGATCATGAAGTGATTATCACAATCCGAAGCTTTTAAAAAAAAAACAACTTGTGATAATCACTTCACATCTATGTGTGTGTGAAAGTAATCACTTCATCTATGTGTAATATACTATATATCATGATGAAGTGATCATAAAGCTTTAAAATATTGTGATAATCATAAAGCTTTGAAATATTGTTTTAAAATTGACAATTTGTGATAAAATTAACACTACACATCTATGTGTGTGTGTGAAAATACATATAATATTGCACCATATCACCATCACAAAATTTTTACAAGCTTCAATTCTAACATTTGTATTTACTATCAATATGAAAACCAAAGTATATATATTTACCTTATGATGGAAAGAACTACAAGTGTAAATATATAATTTTGTCAGAAAGAGATTATTAACAAAGAGATTATTAACGAAGTTTATGAGATGAAGCTAAAGGATTCCAAAAATCTTTGTTTTTTCATTCTTAATTCAATATTCATCAAGTGGTGAGGAGGGAGGCTTATCGGCTAGAGAAATATTAACACAAAAATCTACAAGTCTTCTTGAATTAGAGATGCTTTCTCTAATAACAAGTACTAAAAAGAAAAAACTCTCAATTTCTTTAATCTTAATAATTATCTCCTCTAACCCTTGAACCATTACAATTTATTTACATAGTAAAACTAACAAAACAATCCATTAAGGAAGCCGAATCCTACCAAATCTTCAATTAATAAAAAATTACCACAAAGACAAATTTGATATCAACTCAAAGTTGACAGCTAAAAATAAATAGAAACATGTCAAAATGGGTGGCACTAAAAAGAAACTTTCTATAAATATTTATTACTAAAATTGAAATTTCTTAAAATATAGCCAATATTATTCTCCCAATCTTCAAAAAACTAGTGTATGTGCCTTGAAACAACTTAATAAATTAATTGTCATTTGTTTACTTGTTTGTATCTGCATTTTACTTTAAATCCTTCTTGTTCAATAAAAATAAATACCCGCTTTTACGTAATATTTTAATCATTTTTTTCTTTACCAACTCAATGATATAGAGCATATGAAATTGAAACCAGGAGTCGTGATCTTGAACAATCTGCCAACTCTTCATAGTTAATGTATTAACCACAACATTATAAATGTCAAAAATCAAAATATTCCTCTTCAAATTGAAACGTTGAAGTGGCCAATCTATGACGATTTGCAACCTAGATGATGGTGAAACGAATTCTTTTGGTAATATTTTCATGGAATCTTCTTTTTTAATATTTTCAAAAGAAAATGATTCTTTATCGAAAATTGGTAGTTTATTGCAATCCACAATTGGATCTGCAATAATATTTGAAGTGAAAAACTACTCAACTGCTTCGCCTTTCAAGAGGCGTCGGTTTCGTGAATGGTAGCGAGGTAAAACAATCGCGATCAAGGAAGCTATCTGCACAGTCAGGGTATCGGTTGACTCCTCCATTCATGTTATCATTCCTTTTTTTGCTTGAGTATCTCGTGCAACATCATCTTGCTCATGCACATCTTTGAGAATAACATTGTTATGGCAAAAAACAAAAACAACTAACAAAAAGGTCCTGTCACACACACAGAAGACGCGATTTACGTGGTTCATTCAAAATTAGGGATACGTTTATAGAGTTGTGGTGGCTTTCATTATGATAGAAGGTAGTACAAAGTTACAAGAATATCAAATCATAATTAAAGCAATAAATATAAAGACCCACATTCAGGTCAGAAATAAAAACAGATCAAGTTTTTTTTGTTTTGTTTTATGGACTAGTCCTAAAAAAAAATACATTTTAATCTGTGATACTTCTGAGACGGGTCAGGTCATGGGTTGAACTCCCAAAATAACCAGGTTATACACACCTAACAAACATATCAATAATCGCAAACTACATGTCGTGACATGATCCGAAATCGAATGCAAACTCTGATTCCAACTATAGTAGGGAGGCTTATCGGTTAAGGGAACACCAACACCAAAATCTACAAGTCTGCTTGAATGAGAGAGATAACAAACACAATAAATGGAGGAAAACTCTCTCAATTTCTTTAATCTCAATAATCAACTCCCATAGCCCTTTGGCCAACATATCTTATTTATAATGGTAATAACCTATGTTAACGAATCGGCTCATTAAGAAAGTTGAATCCCATCAAATCTCTAACTAACAGAAAATTGTTAAAAAGACAAATTTGATATCAACTCAAATTTGATTATTAAAAATAAATAGAAACGTACCAAAACTAGTAGCACTGAAAAAGAAACTCTCAAAAAGTTTTTTTCTAAAATTAAAGTTTCTTAAAATATCAATTGCCACCCTCAAGTGAGCAAATAATAATGCAGTCAATTCACAATTAATAAATGGAACATATTAATGCACAGTTTTTCAAGTTTTTAGTGACATCTACCAAAACTACATACTCATGTATTAACATAAGCATGAAAAACTGAATTGACTGCATTAATATGTTCCATATTCAGTATGTAATAATATGCTACATACTAATGCACAGTCAATAAATGGAACATATTAATATGTTCCATATTAACATATTAATATGGAACATATTAACATATTAAGAATTGACTGCATTAATAATGGAACATATTAAAAAAAAAACTTGAAAACTGTGAATTGACTGCATTAATATGTTCCGTATTCAGTATGTAAAGTTTCTTCTTCTTCTTCTTCCTCTTCCCTCTTCTTCTTCTTCTTCTTCTTCTTCCTAACTGTTATTAGCATATGCCACTAAGGTGCTGATGCACCTGAATGATCTTTACTTCGCACACTTGACTGAGCTGCTGATGTAACTGACTCAGCTAGCACCTATTACCTCTCTAATAGTTTTTTCCTATCTGAGTAAAAAATCATGGCTTGAAGTTCTTTAATCTCTTGCACAGTATAAAAAATACATACAAAATATAACGTATTAACACCACTACAACAAATACTAAAATTTGTGTGACAAAAGAGATTTGGCTGCAAAAAGTATTCTTTTGGTGACTAGTAACAGAATATTAGTCGCCTTTAAGTTGGTGCCAAATTTTCCCACCAATGAAAAACTTTTTGTGACCAACGCTGTAATTGTATTTGCTTCGTACCAAATTCTCATTAAAACATACCAGATTAATATTTTTGGTGACCAACATCATTAATTGCAAATTGTAAATCTTTAGCGGCTAGAGTCCTTGTCACAATTGATAAATAAATTAAGAAATATACCGCCTTTTTGCAAAAGGGTAGTAGATGTTTTGTGGCCAAATTACTTGGTCCCCGTTGGGAACATATTTTGTGGTCAATTTTATTAATCACAATAGATGTATGTATAAAATATTACATGGTTTTAGTTGGCTATGAATAACTCATTTAACTTTCCGAACCGCTGTCTGTTTAGGGATATTTACTGCTTTCATGGTTCCTGGGTAATTAACAATAATTAGCGAGATTTGTGAAGTTCCTTGCATCTAAATTAAGTACAATGGAACTGGTGGTGGCTGTTAGAATAGATCCAGAGTTTTTGAGTCCCTCCATATACTCTGGACATAAGAAGAGTAGATGACTACGATTGTAGTTTTCTAAGCTTCTGTAATTGTTCAACCCATTAACCCTGTTCTCTTATATTCATGCCAATAAAATTACCAATTGCTGCACTTATGTTGCCTAACTATTCGTGCTTTCTGTTTCTTTTATGCGTCTCTTTTTATATCTGTACTTAAGGCAACTGTTTTTTGCTGCCACTTGAGCACGTGCTTTCTGTTTCTTTTATGTGTCTATTTTTATTTCGATACTTGGGCATCTGTTTTTCACTTTTTTGCTGCCTTTGTGGAGACTTGTCAGTAGTTGATGGCTTCACCACTTATGCTCGACATTAGGAGAGTGATGGGGCTTCGCTCCTTAGTCGTTGGCCTCCAACCTCCAGAAAGTGATGTACTTCCAGAAGATTATCTGGCAAATGGGAGGCGGAATCCCTTGTGTAATAGTCAAACCATAAATGACAAGACATTGTTACCACCATATAAGGTGACATTGTAAATTTCATAGTAAATTTAGAGAATTTTGAAACTTTTTTAGGCTAAAGCATGTGAAAATAATGCTTCTAGGTATCTTGGAGAAATTAACGATATTCCTCCTTTGGTCTAAGTGAATCATTACAATTCTGTTTCAAGTACCAACAAAAGAAATGCAACGATGTCATTGTTATCTTGAAACCTAACCTCTCAAATCGATTGATGAGAAGAAAACAGTGTATATTTTCGGTATGTGATGAGACTAAATTGTGATCAGGTACATAGTCAATGCTGAAAAGGAAATTAGGAATTGCAAGCAGATTATAGTATTAGATGACAAGTTGTTGAACCATGAAGGATTTATTGTTATTCTTGCTGTAATTGCATGTTGATGCACATTCCAGAATATCTTGGAGATTCTTGTTTGATTACCAGTTGGAATTGATCTTTTGGCTTATGCAGTTCATAGAAAGGCTTTCTTTTTGTAATTGAATAGTGGGTGATTTTGTGGTGATGCAGCCTTTTCTTCAGGTTCATCAGCCTGTGCCTTCAATTTACATGATGCTCTAAACATGATATGAAGCAAGCTTGTACAGCTATGCATTTTTTACCGGCCGGGGGGGGGGGGCGGGAGATTGGGATTGGAATTGGGGGTGAGGGGGTTAAGAG
>JAOTRH010101903.1:0-15861 GCA_034768845.1 Heliamphora exappendiculata
ATTAAAATATTTTATAATAAAAAATAAAATTAAGTTTTATTAATTAATTAATTTTAATTAAATAAAAAAACTTTAGATATTTTATTTTTTACAAAATATCATATTTAAGATGATTTTTTAAATAAAATTGAATATCTTGAAAAAACATAAAAATTAATTTTGAATTTTAAATTAATTAAATAAAAAAATATTCAATCAAAATAAATTATTATTTTTCAAAAAATGTGAAGCAGAAAATGAAATAAAAAATACCTTTAATCACTATCTTAACTGAAAAGCTAAAGAAAAAACTGTGCATTTATTAAATTTTATTTGTTACGCATTTCAACACAAAAAGATTGTTTGATAAATTAGAATCTTTAGAATCGTGTATAAGGAAAGATGTTTGATTCTTTCAGATCGTATATTTTTCAAAATTAATAAATTTATTATAATTAAATACATTTTTATAATTCTAAAAAATGTTTTAAAATCTAAGTGGGATCGAAAATTTATTTATAGATAAATCTCGCAGTCTTTATCACCAGTTTATAGGCGATATAATTAAACTCTATGTGTCGGCAGTAAGACTTTCCTCCCCAACTAACAGATTAATTGCAGTATTGCCAGTACAAACCTCCTTAAGAGATAAATTAGAATAATTGTTAGTGTGGATCAGTTCTCCATCTGAAGGGTTTATTGCGAAACGATTGATTTGAGATTAGCTGATGGTTAATACTTAGCTGTATATAATAGTGTCATCTCCATTTGAGTCACTGCTATTATATACTGGACCGAAACTATATCTGCTATTTAATTTTTCTTGGCATGGTCAGTTGCCTAGATAGTAAAATTAAAAGGAATTGGCATGTCTGGTCTTATAAAAGATAGTAGACGTCCTCCCATCAAAGCATGCTATTCTTAGGTTACTAGGTTGCTGGTGAATTAATTTTAAAATGGTAGAGAGAACTAAATTAAAATAAATTCAAAATCTTGCTAATCATAATCAACGATTTTTTTAATTATGTGATTCTCAGAATTAAAATAGCTTTCAACCCACTCGCTTCAATACTCAAAGAAAACAAACTTACGAGACCAAATTTTGTTGATTGAAAAAGTAACTTATATATAGTTTTAACTACCAATGGTATTTTTTCAATACAAAAAAATGTGTTTGTTTATGAAAAAGATTCTTTTTCGAGGTCGAAAGGCATGAAGAAGAAAAAAATTCAGAAATAGAGAGATACGATTTCCAGGGTAGTTAGTGGGCCACGGACTGGTGTGAAAAAATCGAAAGACAGATGTTTTCACTGTAACCAGATACGGCACTGAAAAAAGTTATGTCCATTATGTCTCAATATGCAGAACAATAAGAGTAATTTCTGTTCACTGGTGGTGGAAATATGTTTAGCAATGTTGTCTATCGGTACCTAGTGTGTAGATACGGGAGCCACTAATCATGTCTGCAATTCTTTGTAGGGTTTCAGGAAACTCGACAATTTAGTGATGGAGAGATTTACCTGCATATGGGTAATAATACAAAGGTAAAATCAGTTGCAGTAGGAGATGTCACTCTCAGTTTTGGTAGATATCGGGTTTTAATATTGAGAGATTGTCTTTATGTACCTGCCATTAGAAGGAACTTAGTTTTCGTTTATGGATTGGTTAAAGACGGATATTTGATTTATTTTAATAACTCCGTGGTTATTAAAGATAATAAATGGGTTATCTGTTCTGGTACATTGGTGGATGATATTTATATTATTACTTCAATCTCTCTTACACTGTAACTGACTGAATTGAATAACACATCTAATTTACCATATAAGAGAAAGTTTCATTCTGTAATGAACCAAACGCTTCTTTACCACTTACGCTTAGGTCATATTATTCTAAAAATGATAAAAAGACTAGTAACAGATGGACCTTTAAGTTCATTAGAAGTGGAGGCACTTTCAGTCTATGAATCTTGCTTAGAGGGTAAAATGACCAAGAAGCCATTTTCGGCCAAAAACTATAGATCTAAAGAACTATTGAAGCTGGTTCATTTTCATGTGTACGGTCCTATGACTATCCGGGCTAGAGGTGGCTTTGAGTATTTCGTCAGTTTTATTGATGACTACTCAAGGTATGGATAAATTTACTTGATGCACCGTAAGTTTGAATATTTTAAAAAATTTAAAAAATTCAAGAAGGATGCAGAAAAGCGTCTAGGTAAAAGTATCAAATCATTACGATCCGACCGTTGTGGGAAATTACCTTTTTGGAGAGTTTAAGGACTACTTGTCATTAGAGAAAATTACATCCCAGTTGAATGTACCTAAAACTCTGCAGCAGAATGGTGTAGCAGAAAGAAAGAATATGACTCTTATAGAGATGGTAAGGTCAATGATGAGTTATTCAAGTTTACGCGATTCGTTTTAGGGACTCGCTTTGGATATAGCGGCTTACATTTTGAACTTTGTACCTTCTAAGTCAGAACCTTCTACTCCCACAAAATTGTGCACCGGGCGTAAGCCTAGTCTAAAACACATTCAGATTTGATGGTGTCCAGCATATATACTGAAAGAGAATGCGAGTAAGTTGGAACCGAGGACAAAAGTTTATTTCTTTGTAGGGTATCCCAAGGGAATGAATGGCGGTCTACTTTATAATCTGAAGGATTAGAAGACAAAGGTAGTGCCTTGTCCTAGTTGGAGGATTTTTCATCAACTTGACCAGTATATGTTCTTGGAAGAATCTTTTAATAAGATCCCGGTAGAACTAGATATCGAGCCTATAACTACAATAAAGTACTTTAGGACAAAGATGTAGATATTTGGAAGAGGGCTATAAATTTAGAGATGGAATCTATGTATTCTAATCAAATGTGAAAACTTGTAGAACCACCCAAAGGGATAAAATCTATTGGATGGATCTACAAGAGGAAGAGAGGACCAGATGGAAAGGTTGAAACCTTTAAAGCGAGACTTGTTGCTAAAGGGTTCACTTAGAAAGAAAAGATCGATTATGAGAAAACTTTTTCGCCAGTAGCCATGCTTAAGTCTATCCAGATTCTCTTATTCATTGCTGCTCATTTCGATTACGAAATCTAGCAAATGAATGCCAAGACAACTTTCTTTAACGAAAGTCTTGATGAGTGTATCTATATGATATAACTAGACGATTTCATTGCAAAGGGTTAGGAGCACATGTTGTGCAAACTTGAGAGATCTATTTATAGACTTAAGCAGGCATCGAGGTTTTGAAACACTCAATTTGATCAAGCCATTAAGTCTTATGATTTTGATCAAAGTCTTAATGAGTCTTGTGTATACAAGAAGCGTGGCGGAAGCGTGGTGATATTCCTAGTACTTTATGTAGACGATATCTTGCTCATCAGAAACGATGTGGAGGCATTATCTACGATTAAAGTATGGTTATTTGGGTAATTTGATATGATGGACTCGGGAGAACCAGTCACATCCTTGGGATTAATCTTGTGCGATATCGAAAACAAAAGATGTTGGGCTTATCACAAGTAAAGTATATGGATAATATCCTTACTCGTTTTAGCATGCAGGATTCCAAGAAAGAGTTTCTCCCTTTTAGGCATGGAATTACTCTATCCAAGAATCAGTGTCTTGAGACACCTGATGAGATAGAGAAGATGAATGCAATTTCTTATGCTTCGACAGTAGGAAACCTAATATATGTTATGCTTTGCACTAGACTTGACAAGAGTATTAGATTGCGGTAAAGAATATAATCAAGTACTTGAAAAGGACTAAAGATTATATATTGGTTTACCAGGAAGACAATCTAGTACCTTTGGAGTACACATACTCATATTTTTAGTCTAACAAGGATTCGTGTAAGTCTACCTTAGGATATGTGTTTACCTTGAGAGGTGAAACTACAAGTTAGAGGAGTAACAAGTAGTCTTGCATTACTGATTCCACTATGGAGGCTGAGTACGTGGCGACTTCTGAAGCAGCCAAGAGGGTCTTTTGGCTTAGGAACTTCTTGTTGGATCTAGAGGTGGTACCTTCAATTCAATCGGTTATTATACTTTACTATGATAATAGCGGAGCGGTTATAAACTTTTTACAAAGAGATTACCGGTTATAACTTTTGATAGTCATGTAGAGAGCATGGCAGTAAAATGTATGGCAGCATAATTTTAAATTTAAGTAAAGAATTGTTAGAGTTGTATACTGAAAACCATATTTATAATATTTAATTTTATTTTAATAAAATTAATTTTTTATTTTATGAGAATCTTTATTAGCAATATATGTATATTATTTTTTTAAGTATTATGCATGGATGTTCAATATTTTATATAGTCTTTAATCTGGTGTGTAGAGTACAGTTTGCACACAGAATATTAGATTTTAGCTTCTTGCAGAATATAATTTTTATGTTCACAATTTAGATGGAAATGGACATACCATCGGTATGATTGTAGTACAGAGTTTTAGTTGGTCTGTCTTGGTTATGGGAAAGAGATAATAACGTCGTCTATTGTTTCGACTCTCTGTGCCAGTACACTTCATGTGTATTGAACGTGACATTTTGGAATAATTAATTTTATACTGATTAAATAAATTAATTTACACTCCAAGTTTATTAAGAATAGTGCTTATTCTCTTAATTCTGAAATAATTATTAATTTGCATATATTTAATATTCGTTATTTTGATTCATTAGATAATATGATCTTATATGGGTCTATATTCACGGTGAGTTGAATAACGGTATTATTTATATGCTGAATATTAATTATTGACAGAATCTACGTTTCGAAGGGTCAGGATTGACGATACCCCCTTAAGGAAGCTTATAAGTTTTGACCAAACCAAACTCTACAGGTGGATTTGATTATCTGGCGGTCAAATAAGTTAAGCAGAATGGTTTATGAAATTTCAAGATACCGATTAAATTAAATTGTCAGTAATTAAATTTAATTAGCGGGTATCAGAAATCTTAATGTGGGGAGAAATAGTAAGCATTTAATAATAGGAGCTCAATACTATATGGTCTTGAGATTATGGGTCAGAGTGTAATCATAGTTCTTTAGTGGTGTGAACTGTAATTTAGTATTTTATGAAAATTATAGAAATTGCTACTAGTTTTTTATAATTATAGATACCGCTATGAGATTTGCTTAATTGTAAAAATCACTGATACGTATATGTGTTCCACTAGAAGATTTACTCATAATTACTCATCAGGTCCCTGCTGTAGCTCTATAAATATGCGGGTAGGCAGAACCAATTTCATAACTTGTCTTCCAAGACTAAA
Organism: Heliamphora exappendiculata; assembly: GCA_034768845.1. NCBI lineage: Eukaryota > Viridiplantae > Streptophyta > Magnoliopsida > Ericales > Sarraceniaceae > Heliamphora > Heliamphora exappendiculata. The sequence continues at coordinate 5,266 of JAOTRH010101903.1, forward strand.
GCTGTCTAGATTCTGTCGATACACATTCTTGATAGATTGTAGCCCACCCTACATTCAAGAATCGCATACGAAAATACAGTATAAGATCTGACATGAGTTTCAACTCGAATTTAAATTGTAGTTGAAAATTCGACCGGTAAAATTGTATTCTTCTAAATTAACTTCGGATGCACGGATTTTATTTTGATCGTTTATTATCAAAAGTTTTACCTGGAGTCCGTTTCGGCATTTGCCCATTCAGTTAATTTTTTCCAAATAATCGTTTACAAAAACATAGATTTTAGCAGTCTTGCCTCCAACAATTTTAATTATGAGAATCACATAATTAAAAATATCCTTAATTATGATGAGAAAAATTTTAAATTTATTTTAATTTGGATTCCTCTACCATTTTAAAGGAAATTCACCCGCCGCCTTAGTATCTTGTGACTAGCATATCTCGATAGGAGGACGTCTACTATCCATCGCCTGTCTAGACAGGCTAATTTTTATTAATTTTACTATCTAAGCAACTAACCTACCAAGTAAAATTAAATAGTTGATATAGCTTTGGTCTCGTATATATTAGCAGTAACTCAGATAGAGATGATACTATTATATACAGCTAAGTGTTAACCATCACCTAATTGTAAATAAATCGCTTCGCAATGAATCCTTTAGATGAAAAAGTGATCAACACTAACAATTATTCATAATTATTCTTAAATGAGATTTGTACTGACAATATAGCGATTAATCTGTCCAATGGGGAGAAAGGTCTTACTGTCAGTACGTAGAAATTAATTACATCGCCTACAAATTGGTGATAGAGACGACAGAAATTTTCTGTGAATAAATTTTCTCTCCCATTTAGATTTGTAAAATATTTTTTTAGGGTTATAAAAATCTGTTTAGTTAAAATAAATTTATTAATTTTAAAAATCACACGATCTGAAAGAATTAAATATCTTTCCGTGTACACGATTCCAAAGATTTCGATTTGCCAAATTATCTTTTCGTGTTTTAATGCGCAACAAATAAAATTTAATAAATGTACAGTTTTTTTATTAGTTTTTTAGTTAAGGTAGTGATTAAAAATATTTATTTATTTTATTTTTCGTTTTATATTTTTTCAAAAATAACAATTTATTTAAATTAAATATTTTTTCATTTAATTAATTCAAAATCTATAACTAATTTTCACGTTTTTTCAAAATATCTAATTTTATGAAAAATCATCTTAAACGTGATATTTTGTATAAAATATTTAAATTTTTTTTATCTAATTAAAAAATTTATTTTATTTTTTAGTACAAAATATTTTAATTAAAATTAATTTTTTTGAATTAATTATATTAACAGGAGAAAATAAAACAGATATATATCATCTACGTAGTTGATATGAATATATATGCACGATATGTACATATCTCAATTTTATGATTGGATAGAAATACTGAAGCGTTTCAGTCTCCTGTTAAAGATAGGCTGTAATAATCCTTGTTCATGTCAGATTTCTATATCCCAATTCATCAGGATTCTTTGATACATATCGATATATACATATATATCATATCAATATCAAAATACGTCAGAAAAATTGATCCAAGACAGCTCGGGATAGCTCACCACTGCTGGCCACCATGCCGTCGCCGTTGCCCTATTGTGCCGTCACCTTCAGGCAGCTTTTGTTGCCACCTCGGTGCTCTGTTTTTTATGCTCTTTATCCTGAAAAATTTCTCTAAAAAATTAGTATATCTTGTCAAAAAACCAGTCCGAAAATAGTCTTGAAAATTGCCAAAAAATAGCCCTAAAAGCCGTCGCCACCGTTACCTGCGCCGCCGCCCCTAACAGTTGCCTGTTTGGGCTTTTTCTGGTGGTGTTTTTGCTCCTATTTTTTCTAAAAAAATAGAAAAAACATCCAACAACTTGTTGCTTCAAAGAACATTTCGAAAATAGTCTCCAAAACCCCAAAAATAGCCCCGAAGGGCCGCCGCCCCTACGCCACTGATTGCCATCGCCGCCGCCTGTTTTTATGCACTGTTTGGCGCTATTTTTTTTTTCATTTTTTTGGACTATTTTTTCAGTGATATTTTACTTTTATTTTATGTCAAAAAATCTGTTCAAAACCAGTCTCGAAAATATCGAAACAACTATCAAAAAATAGCCCCGAACCGCCGTCGGTGGTGCCGCCGATGGGCTATTTTTTTATGCAATTTTTTTTATTGTGTTTTTGGGACAATTTTTAATACTGTTTTTAAACCTAAAAATTGTAGAAAAGCTACTGAAAAATAAGATAAAAATTGTGAAAAAACCACCGCAATCCGTGGCCTATAACTCTCGAAACCACCGCCGGTGCCGTCGCCTATTGTTCATATTCTTAGATATTCAACTTATTCTGAAAATATTCTAAATAGATATTTAAAAATAGAAACTGCTATTACATAGAAACCTATGTTCCAAAGGCTCACATTCGATTATAGAAAAAACTTAATCTATCACGATAAACTCTCGTGATTAAAAAATTAAATCATCATTCAAACCATTCAATCAAACATGAATAAATAGATAATCATAAAATCGAGATTTAGAATACCTGCAAAACAAAGTTAGTACAGTTCTAAAATTATTCGGCCCTGATAAATCATAAATAAAAAATAAAATGGCTCTAATACCAATTGTTGGAGGTAAAACTGCTAAGATCATTGTTTTTGTAAACGATTTTCAATAAAAATTAACTGGAAAGGGAAAGGCCGAAATGGGTTTTAGATAAAATTTTTGACGTCAAACGATCAAAATAAAAATTTGTGCAACCACAGTTAATTTAAAAGAATACATTTTACCGGCCGATTCTTCAACTACGATTTTGATTCCGAGTTAAAACTCCCGTCAGACCTTCTACTGTATTCTCTTATGAGATTCTCGAATGTAGTGTGAGCTACAATCTATCGAGAATTCGTACTAGCAGAACCTGGACATCTTTAGTCTTGAAGACAAGTTATGAATTTGATTCAGCTAACCCACATATTTATAGGGTTACAGTAGAGAGCTGTGGAGTAATTGTGACAAAAATTTCTAGTGGAACACAGATACGTATTCAGAAGTTTTTGCAATTAAGCAAATCTCATAGCGGTATCTACAATTATAAAAATTTTACAGCGATTTTTACAATTTTCATAAAATACTAAATTACAGTTCACATTACTAAAGAACTGTAATTGCACTCTAAACCATAATCTCAAGACATTCTTGCATTGAGCTCCTATTATTAAATACTTAACTCATCTCTCCACGTTAAAATTTTTAATACCCGCCAATTAGATTTAATCACTGACAATTTAATTTAATCGGCATGTTAAAATTCTTTCCTTAAGCCATTCTGCTTAACTTATTTGACCGCCGAATAATCAAATCCACCTGTAGGATTTGGCTTGATCAAAACTTATAAACTCCCTTAAGGGGGTATCGTCAATTCCGATCATTCGAGACGTGGATTTTATCAATAATTAATATTCACCATATAAATAATACCCTATCCAACTCACCAAAAATATAAACCCATATATGATCGCACCTTCTAATGAATTAAAATAACAAATATTAAATATACGTAAATTAATAATTATTTCATAATTAAGAGTATAAGCCATGTTCATAATAGCCTTAGGTGTGAATTAATTTATATAGTAGTATAAAATTAATTACCTCAATGTGTCATGTTCAATACACACAAAGTATACTAGCACAGAAAGTCAGAACAAAAGACAACGCTATTATCTGTTATCCGTAACCAAGGCAAGCCTACTAAAACTCTGTACTATAGTTGTACCGATGGTATGTCCATTTCTATATAAACTGTAAATATTAAACTTATATTCTGCAAGAAGTTAAAAGCTAATCTTTTGTGTGCAAGTCGTACTCTACACACAGATTAAATACTGTATATAATAAATGACAGCTATGCATAATATCAAAGAAATGATATTGCATATATTGCTCATTAAGATTCTCATAAAATTAAAAATTAATTTTATTAAAATAAAATTAAATACTAAAAATACGATTTTTAATATACCAACCCTAACAGGCCGATCTCTAGGAGATTGGTGATACGGTGGCTAGCCAATAGGGATTTTTAGGGCTTGTTAGCCGAGTAGCACAATTCATACACCTGAACCTAACACTAGCACTAGTGAGTTAGAATTGGTTGGTGAAATCCTATACCAAGGTAAAAGCAAAAGAGGTCTTAACAGTTAGGACACTCGCTATCACTAATGAGGCCTCAACTTTATAGCTGACTTTTGGGGTGGCGCAATGCAAATCAACTAAGTTAAGGTCAAACCTATGACACATCTATAGAAGGAGAAGATTTTATAACAGAGATATATACAAAATTTCATAAAACTAAAACTCTATCCATTTGTTTCCTCACCTTCAAAGCTATTCCTAACTTGATCGTTGGAGTACGCTCTGGTTGAGCAACCAACGGCGCATTTCTAACCTTTTTTAGTGCAAAGAAATGTGGACACATGTCACCCAGTCAAAAGCCAGCGAGGACAAAATTGTAGATCACAATCTTAACCCTATACAATTTGGTGTGGCCTGTAAATCTACAAAAGAGCGCCTTCATGGAAACCAATTAATGGCGAGAATGGTATACTCAACAACACCAGGAGGGACCATAGCAGCTAGAAAGAAGGAGCTTTGCCAATAAGCCACCATGCACGGGGCTACCATGGTGGAAGGAACTGTGTACACTTTGAAGTCCATGTTGGTGGATCAATGGTAAACCACAAGAAGAAAACCACCTATGGGAGCTCCAGTCAAGCCACTTTGTCCGAGGAGGGATATCCACCTCGTTACTCTCTACAATGATTAGTGGGGCATACGAAAGCGAGCTAGACATGTGCGACCAGCAACATGATGAACTCTCCAGAGAGATGTGAGACACTAGAGGTCAATTAGAACATATGGGCGAGCAATAAGCTCGACCATTAGCCCCAGAAATTAGCTAGGTTCGAAGATCTTAAATAAAGCCCCACCGAGGAACGGTCCTAATAGAAGCAGAATGTCAAGTACCAAGTGCCGAAGATAAAGCCAGACACAAACCTCGAGCACTACACATGCTGAGATAGTCACTCTTTAAGTAGCTAAAAATAGCCTTAGAAGGATGGATGACAATTGTCGAGGTCAGGAGGACTAGAAAGAAATAGAGCCTGAGGTAGTGGCTACACTTGTAGCTTAATGGGAGACTCTAACGACCCTTTGGGATGTCAACAAAGGACGTGACACATCAAGCACTTGAACAAATATTAGCCTCTCCCTTCATAAGGGAGTTGAACTAGATGGAGACTCTATGAAAGTTTTAGGCCCCACGGTTCAACCTGTATGAAGAGAAGTTAGACCTTGTAAATCATATTAGACATTTTAAGCAAATGATAGCACTCTAGAGTGGAAATGAGGTGCTCATGTGCTGAGTTTTCCCCTATAGCTTGGGAAACGTTACTTTTAGGTGATTTGACAAGCTCCCAGAAGCTCGGCCGGGAATTAGAATCAATTTGCCTAGATTTTTACGAACAGGTTTATCATTTATATCAAGTAGCTAAAGGAGATTGACTCCCTTCTCAACATTTGGAAAGGACAAAAATGAGAGCTTAAGTCAGCATGCATGACGATACTAGAAGACCTTCAACGATATGAATGACAGTAATAATTACATCTAACTACCATGCGCTTTACATGACTATCAAAAGTCTTAGCCGGTAAGTTCTTTGTAAAAGGATCTGTAAGGTTATCTCTTGATGCAATCTTGGTCACAATAATGTCACATCTCTGTATAATTTTTCGTATCAGGTGATACTTAAGCTCAATGTGCTTTTTCTTTCTTATGGACTCTTGGTTCCATCGAGTTTGCAACCATTCTGCTATTATCACAATAAAGTGTAATAGCTGACTAACCTGAAGGGACCACATCTAGATCCAACAGGAAGTTCCTGAACCAAACGGCCTCCTTAGTTTCTTCAGAAGCTGTCATGTGCTCGGCCTCCATGGTAGAATCAGCAATACAGGACTACTTGATACTCCTCCAATTAATAGCTCCACCTCCTAAGGTAACACTTATCCTGAGGTAGACTTACGAGAATTTTTGTTTGATTAAAAATCTAAGTTTGTGTACCCCAAAGGTACTAGACTATTTACTTGGTAAACCAACATATAATCTTTAATTCTTTTTAGGTACTTGATTATATTTTCTTTACCGCAATCCAATGCTCTTGTCCGGGATTAGAATGATATCTGCTAACCATGCCAACGGCAAAATAGATATCGCGTCTAGTGCAAAATATAGCATACGTTAGGCTTCCTACTACCGAAGCATAAAGAACCGCCTTCATCTTTTCTATCTCATCAGGTGTCATAGGGCACTGATCCTTGAATAGAGTGATTCTATGCCTAAAAGGGAGAAACCCTTTCTTGAAATTCTACATGCTAAAACGAGTAAGGATATCATCGATATACTTTGCTTATGATAAGCCTAACCTCCCTTATTTTCGACCATGCACAAGCTTAATTTTAAGGATATGACTGGCTTCTCCCAACTCCTTCATATCGAACTGCCCAGATAATCATACTTTTGTCGTAGATAATGCCCCAACATCGTTTTCGATGAGCAATATATCATTTACATAAAGTACTAAAAAGATCACCACACTTCTGTCATGCTTCTTATACACACACGACTCATCTGGACTTTGATCAAAACCATAATATTTTATGACTTAATCAAATTGAGTATTTGAAGACCTCGATGCTAGCTTAACTCCATAAATAGATCTCTTATGCTTACACAACATGTGCTCCTAACCCTTCCTTATGAAACCGTCTGATTATACCATATAGATTAACTTGTCAAGACTTTCGTTAAGAAAAGCTGTCTTGACATTCATTTGCCAAATTTCATAATCGAAGTGCACAGTAATGGATAAGAGAATCCAGATAGACTTAAGTATGGCTACAGGTGAAAAAGTTTCCTCGTAATCGATATATTCTTTCTAAGTGAACCCTTTTATAACAAGCCTAGCTTTGAAGGTTTCAACATTCCCATCTGCTCCTCTCTTTCTCTTATAGATCCACTTATATCCAATAGGTTTTATTCCTTCGGGTGATTCTAAAAGTTTTTAGACTTGATTGGAATACATAGATTTTATTTTTGAATTCATAGCCTTTTACCAAAGATCTATATTTTTGTCCTGAAGTGCTTTATTATAGTGACAGGGTTCGGTATTCAGTTCTATCAGGATCTTGTCAAAAGACTCTCTCAAGAACATATACCTATCAGGTTGATGAACAATCCTCCCACTAAGACGAGGTACTACCTGTATCTGTGTACTAGTAGTAACACGTTGTGTAGAATCTGAACCCTGTGAATCAACACCTTGTTCATGATTTGCACCTGTCCTGATAATCCTCCCACTACGATGATGCAATGGAATAACAGTGACTTATGGTTCCTCTTCCGTTCTACTGGTATTTTCTCTCATTTCTTCTAAAATAATTTTACTATTGGGCCTGTGGTCCATAATATAATTCTCTTCTAAGATTCGGGCATTGGTGCTAACAATGACCTTTTGATCTTTAAGATCATAAAATAGACCATCATTCATTCCCTTGGAATACCCCACAAAGAAATAGACTTCTGTCCTTGGTTCCAACTTACTCGCGTTCTCTTTCAGCACATGTGCTGGACACATCCAAATTCGAATATATTTTAGACTAGGCTTACACCTGGTCCACAATTCTGTGGGAGTAAAAGGCACTGACTTAGAAGGTACCAAGTTCAAAATGTAAGCCACTGTCTCTAATGCAAGTCCCCAAAATGAATAGAGTAATCTTGAATAACTCATCATGGACCTTATCATCTCCATAAGAGTTCTATTCCTTTTTTTTACTACACCATTCTACTGTGGAGTGCTTGGTGGTCAACTGGAATATAATTCTTTTTTATGACAGGTAATCTCTAAACTCTCCAAAGAGGTATTTTCCACCACGGTTAGATTGTAATGATTTGATACTTTTACCTAGACGCTTCTCTGCCTCCGCCTTAAATTCTTTGAATTTTTCAAAGTATTCAGACTTATGGTGCATTCGGTAAATGTATCCATACCTTGAGTAGTCATCAAAGAAACTAACGAAGTACTTAAACCACCTCTAGCCTAGATTGTCATAGGTCCACACACATCAGAATGAACTAGTTCCAACGGTTTTTTAGCTCTATAGCTTTTGGCCAAAAAGGGCCTCTTGGTCATCTTTCTCTCTAAACAAGATTCACTTACTAAAAGTGCCTCCACATCTAATGAGCTCAAAGGTCCATCTTCTACATTCTATTTATTATTTTTAAATTAATGTAATCTAAGCGTAAGTACCAAAGAAATGTTTGGTACATTAAAGAAGTAAACTTTCTCTTATATGGCAAATTCGATGTGTTATTCAATTCAGTAAGTTGTAGTATAGGAGAGATAGGAGATACGATATACAAATCATCCACCAATGTACCAGAATAAATAAAATATTTATTTTTCTTCACAACCACAGAGTCATCAAAATTAACAGAATACTTGTCCTTTATTAAACTCGAAACTGAAATTAAATTTCTTCTAATCGAAGGTACATAAAGACATTTTTTTAGAAGTAGTATTCTATCTCTACTAAAGCTGAGGTGACTTCTCTTACTGCAACTGCTGCCACCCTTGTATTATTGCCAATATACAGGTCTATTTCTCCTTCACTGAGCTGCCTGGTTTTTTAGAACCCCTACAAAGAATTGCAGACATGATTAGTGGCTCTCATATCTACACACTAGGTTTCCGTATATAACACCGCTAAATATGTTTCAACTACCAGTGAACAAAAATTACCTGGTTTATTCTGCTTACTGAGAAAAATAGGACACTACTTTTTTTAATGTCCAAACTGGTTACAGTGATAGCACTTGCCTCTCAGCTTCTTCACACTAGTTTTTCGTCTCTTAACTGCTTTTGAACCGGTGTCTCCCTGTGTTTAAATATTTTTCTTCTTCTTGTCTTTCGACATAGAGAAGGAATCTTTTTCAGCCACATACATAGAACCTTGCGTCTTAAGAATATCTTCAGCTGCTTAAAGTTCTTTAAGAAGTTCTGCCAATGAAAAGCTGAGCTTGTTCATGGTATAGTTCAGGTAGAACTGCTAAAGCTGTCAGACAGTGACTGGAGTATGATTTGACCTGGGTTTTCCTGTCAATTTCAACTCTTAGGATCTCTAGTTCATTCATAATACTAATCATCTTTAGAATATGATCTCTAACTGGGGTGCCTTTAGCCATGTATGCATTCATTGGAGATTTCATGGGTTTCCTGTTCGGTCGCCTTCTCATTAGGTACTGGTGAACAAATCTCAGTTAATACAAACTTATAGTCCTCAACAGTTAAGATAAAGTCCAAGTTTCGTTTCCAATCAACATAGTTCGGTCCTGTAAGTTTGTTTTCTTTGAATATTGAAGCGAGTGGATTGAAAGCCATTTTATTCCTAAGAATCACATAGTTAAAATAACCGTTAATTATGATGAAGAAAACTTTGAATTTATTTTAATTTGATTCCTTCTACCATTTCAAATTTTTTTCCCATAAGTCTAGTACCCTATGAATAGCATGTCTTGATGGGACAACGTCTGCTATCCATCGTTTGTCTAGACAGGCCAATTTTTTTTAATTTTACTACTTAGGCAATTGACCATACCAAGTAAAATTAAATAGCTGACATAGTTTCGGTCTAGTAGATAATAGCAGTGCTTCAGATGGAGATGATACTATTATATATAGCTAAGTGTTAACCATCACCTAATCCCAAATCAATTGCTTCGCAATGAACCCTTCAGATGGAGAAATGATCCACACTAACAATTATTTAGAATTATTCATAGAAGAGGTTTGTACTAGCGACACTGTAATTAATCTGTCCAATGAAAAAGAAGGCCTTACTGCCAACACGTAGGATTTAAATATATCGCCTACAAACTAATGATGGAGACCGTAAGATTGATCTTCTCTTCCACTTAGATTTTTAAGATATTTTTGAGGGTTATAAAAATTCGTCTAATTAAAATAAATTTATTAATTTTAAAAATCACATGATCAGAAAGAGTCAAAAACTTCTTTCTGTGTACACGATTCCAAAGATTTCGATTTGCCAAAACATCTATTCGTGTTTTAATAGGTAACAAATAAAATTCGATGAATGCACAATTTTTTCTTTTAACTTTTCAGCTAAGGTAATAATTAAAGGCATTCAATTATTTTATTTTTACGTCACACAATTTTTGAAAATAATAATTTATTAAGATTAAACATTTTTTTATTTAATTAACTCAAAATCCAAAATTAATTTGTACGTTTTTTTACGATATTCCATTTAATAAAAAATTATCTTAAACGTGATATTTTATAAAAATAATATATCTAAAGTTTTTTTATTTAATTAAAAAAAATTTATTTTATTTTTCCTTTCAAAATATTTAATTAAAACTGAATTCCTTAAATTAATTAAATTAACAGAAAAACATAAAACAGATATACATTATCCGCGCAG